>CAODLS010838368.1:0-11372 GCA_948243855.1 Flueggea neowawraea
TAGGTTGGTTTTTGTTCTTGAACCGGAATCAAGAAACTTGTAAGAGTTCTCACTTAGCTAGAAAGTGAAGTTGTAATCTTTGTGAAGATTGATAGTGGAAATCCTAAGTGGTGATACTTAGATAGTGGATGTACGCATCGAGTTGGCCGAACCACTATAAGTTCTTGGTGTTCTTTCATTTACAACAATTATTTTCGAAGAAAATTCAAATCTTCTAATATCACACTATTCAACCCCCCTTCTAGTGTGATTATCGACTCAACAAAATATTGTCCATCAACTTATCCACAACTCAAATGCCCTACGTCCTGAAAAGGGTGCACAGTAAGTAGAAACAAGAGATCCGAAATTTATGTTGGATATGACTTATCTATTGATGAATCAACTAGATTCTCAGCTAAATATGTGCGTAATTATGTTTTGGATTTTACAAAATGACTTATGGTTAGATTTTACAATATGTGTTTCTGAGTACTTATTTGATGCGTTTCAAAATGGTGTACCCGGTTAAGAAAGAATCTTGACATCTAGGACACCAATTGTGAGCTCTAACAAAAAACTGAAGAATTGGGTTTTAGACCACTTAGTCTGAAATGGACGGGAAGAACTGTAGTGACCAAAAGGCAATTACAATCTCAAGATGTTGATACAAGGAGAATGATTAGAAGCCATTGTTCTCAACATATGTCTGTTATGAATGGAAGCCAAGCGAGCTTTTCTAATTACAAACAAGCTCATCTAAGCCAAAATTAAAAAATATTACCATGATTTGCACCTAATCTGTAATTTCGATTTGTACAAGAAACTTTTATTTTGTGTGCTTATATAAAGGCACAAATGTTTAGTCAACTTATTAAACTATTCAACAATTTTACAAGATGTTAATTCGTTGGTTCGCGATTCTTTTACTTCTGACCTACCATTTTGAATGTTTTACTTTCAAAAAATTAATATTAATAATCTTTGACATAATTATATAATTAGTAAATTACACAATTAGTGAATACATGAAACAATTCCAAAAAAATAAGTAAATCTATTAATGAATTGGTTTCAATTATGAGAAGAGGAAAACAAATCATGTCTTATAGCAACATAACCATATCAACACCAACATCACCACCAGAACCAGAAATCACATCCATGAACTTTTTCCTATCAGGAGCAAGCTTTAATGCAATCTATAGTATAACCTAGAGTCAAACAAGTCTTGATAATCCCAAATAAGATTTTCCAAAGCCATTGCATTTCATATAAATAGGTTGCCATTCATATAATTGCATTCATTTCATTCAATTTTCAGAACTTGGCCATGTTCATATATTCACAAAATAAAGGATTACAAAATACCCCATTTTTCATCATTTCAACTTGTTTTGATCCATAACTTAACCTATCTCAACCACAAACCAAAATAGACCTACAAGTTTACCAATCTACCTAAATCAAACAACTCTTTAAACCACACCCAAGTAAACCACCAACTGAAAAGAGTAAAAGGATCTTCCAAATTATAGCTCCCTCTTCAATAGGTCTTGCAACTGGTTGTGCAACAGATTATGCCACTTTTTGAACATGTTCACCACTCTTATGTCGATGCTTCAACAATTTCATAATTTCACTAGTGTCACGAGTTCTTCTGGATGTGCCTTCTCTAACCTCTGCATCATACCATTGAAAGAAAGAACATTGCAAATTTGTTCCCTACACCGCAAAAAAAATCCCTCAATTTCAACTCCTAATCAACAAAAGCTCTAAATCCCAAATTAAGAAAATCCTAAATCAACAATAAACCTTAACAACAAAAACCCATGCCATTTTCGATCAATTCAATGCAAAACCCATGAAACCGAACACAATTTTGGAATTATAAACCTTCAAAAAAGGAAGATTAAACTCCAAATCAAAAATATTGTAATTTTTTTTTCTTATCCCAAATCTCCTGCATCCAAGAAGCTGTCTTCTAGGGTTGAAACTTATCGTCGGCAGTCACAACACAACCAATAGTCCACATAACAAAGGAGAACACCACCACCACCTGCCATCTTTATGCCATAGAGAATTTTTGAGAGCTTTTTTTTTTAGAAACTTCAATAAAACATCTTCCTTCATAACAAAGTCAGGGTAGTTTTAATTTGCAAACCCGACACTGTTCTACATCATTGATTTTAAAAGACATAAGTGTCTCAAATGTTTGAAACTCACTCATATTGCCATGTCAGCTTAGTTGGAGTTCTGTGACGCCTTTTAAGCAAGTTTAGGGGGGTTTGCAAGCATTTGCAAAGTTAAGGGGGTAAGTTGCACAAAGTGTGTAAGTTTATGGGGGTACACATGTATTAAGCCATTAATATTAAGTATAACATAAAAAAAATGACCGTTCCTCCAGCTTGGACAAAACACTGGAAAGCAACTGAAGGTAATCTGAAAGCCAATAACCTGCAAAAGAACTAAAATAGGGGAGGGAGTACTGAAGCTCAATGGGTAATAAGAAGACACGAAAAAACATACTATTAGTATTATTTTTAAGGAAAATAATTCAAATAGTTAGAAATTATTGCATATGTTAAATATATTTTATATCCATTTGATACTTGAAAACCAACTTATATTAAAATCACTTTAGCAAAACACCAAAACTTGTTATGCATGAATACTAAATATGAATCAGGCATTTCAAATCTTAACTTTAGAAATCATACTAATTTCTCATAGTCACATAAATGTACATAAAGTAAAACAAATTCTTGTTTATTAACATATTCAAACTTGTTGAAAAATTTAACGAACTAATCTTATACTTTCAAATCCATTTCATACATAAGCACTCATTCATACATATAAATACATGGGGTCTGAAGGCACAAAAATTGAACAAAACACATACAATGTGATACCCCAACTATAAAATACCCATGCATTACATAGATATATTCATACATGTGTTGCATTACACATTTTCATTATTTAGAAATGGTTATATAAAATTTAGAATTAAATCTATTACAAGAAAAATAATTTAAGAATATATTATTAAGAAAATAGATAAGAAACTAGTTATAAAATAGTTATTAGGTACAATGGTGTAGCCATTATAAATGTCAATTAAAATTATAGTATTGAATTTACTATTAGAGTTGAAATCTTGCTCCTAATGTATATCAAATAGGACTGAAAAGATTAAAGTCTCAAACAAAATGTGCGAACCAATTATAAGAGAGGAATCAAAAGGAATAGAAAAAAGTAATAGGGTAAAATTGAAAATAGTTTGTGTAAGTGTAAGAAAAGTCAATCTAATTAATTTTCCAAGATGTTCTACGGTCCCCAAAGTCTTCCACATGATCTATTACTCATCATGTCACCTGCACACAGACACAGAAATTTGGCAACACACACCTGCACATACATAGAAAATTTGGCAAGACTAATTAATATTAGGATAAGTATAGATGACTCAATTCTTCATACACATATGCATAAAGACTCGTTTGTTTTTAGCACACTTTATTCTCAAAACCCAGCAGCCAAACCAACCTTGTTAGCTCCAAAAATCTGTTCGGAAGAACCACCACACAATTGATCATCCATTTCCTTAAAGAAGGGCTTGAACAAAGCAAGGTAATCCTGAACTCGTAATACCTCTTGACAACACTCTGATTGCTTGCTATTTTTGAAATTGTTAGAGATGGAATTTCAGAAAACTCAAAGAATGAAAATTGTAGATTATGTGTCCGATAGATGTCTGTAAAATAGTTTTGTTTAATTCTGCTCTGTTTTATAGTTATGGTCAAAATAGTGTTAACTACCCTGTTTACAGATCTAGTAGGAACAATCTACTTGTATGCCGATTTTGGAAACCTTAGGGACTTCATTTGGAAATGTCTAAAACATGATAGTTGTAGATAAACATGTCTTCTAATTGTCTGTAAAAGGAACCTCCTTAAATCCATGTGTGTATGGAGTTATACTTTTTTTAACTTTGGATGGTCGGACTTATGGTTCCATTCAATAGCATTTGATTCTAGGTTCAGTTATAAATTCCACTGAGATTTTGGTAGTTTGAATTAGCCTTTGATATTTTTTAGAAACAAGGGTATGTGAATCTATTTTCTAAACAAATAAACCCTTCTTGATTTGGGTTTGTATAGATGAAACCATGAATAAAAAAATGAAAGCTAGGTTTGTCTGCCCTATTTCAGCCTCTGGTTTGGATTGATAAATTTACTGTACCTTGTGTAGATATCATTATGTTACCCTATTAGAAATCTCTATGTGTCTAGTTCCGAAATCAATTTGTAGATCAGAATTTGGTGCTGAAATGAATGAATTATGGTTAATATACTATGTAGATATCATTATGACAACTTGATTTACCCCATTAGAAATCTATATGTGTCTAGTTCCGAAATCAATTTGTAGATCACAATTTGGTGCTGAAATGAATGAATTATGGTTAATACAATATGTGACACCAAATTTGTCCTGAAGTAGAAACCTGACAGCATAAGGCCTAATTTCAAAAATTCACTATAAACTCTATAAGTTGAATTAGGATTCATATTTTATATGCACAGAAAGCTACAGATGTCTAATTTCATGGACAATTTATATCAAGGTCTTTAGAAACATGTAGCTCCAGATATGTTGAAAATATGAAAGATTATCTTAACTGAATAACATAGAGCATTAAGTATAGGGACCGTTTTGATGATTTTTCAATGATAGGGACCGAAACTGAAGCCTC
The DNA here is from genome assembly GCA_948243855.1 of Flueggea neowawraea. Taxonomy (NCBI): domain Eukaryota; kingdom Viridiplantae; phylum Streptophyta; class Magnoliopsida; order Malpighiales; family Phyllanthaceae; genus Flueggea; species Flueggea neowawraea. Next base: position 4,742 of record CAODLS010838368.1, read on the forward strand.
ATAAAACAGAACACCAAAAAGAGAACAAGAACAGCTGTTTATAGGTTATAAATGTGATTGACTTATCGAATAAATAAATTCAAAGAATCGAGTCATTCACTAAGATATAAGGAATGAATTGAAATGAATTTATGTTTAATGGACTAATTTATAATTTTATAGAAAGTGCATTTGATATTGATAAAAGTAATTTTTAATATTATATAAATTCGGAGGACTCAAACATTAGTAGATTGGGAAACTAGAAGTCCTCGGTATTTGATATATATATTGAAGACACAGGTGAGTAAAAACTGGAGGTGACTCCATGTGCTTGCTATATGTTTTAAATGTGCCAAACTTGATGATTTTATCATGATATGTGTATACGTGATGCTCCTGGGCTGTATGTGTAAATATTGGAAATGCTTGATGAAACATATAGGTGACACGGGTATGTGCTTTGAATTATTTGTGAACTTGTTGTAAGTAAAATCTATAAGATGTTGCCTAATATTATCGAATATAGCTTATCGTATAATATAAATATTTTATTGGATCAGATTTATCGTTATCGGACATATGTTGATATGTAATGATTTATCGTTATTGTTATCATGAATATGCATATATTGATTGAAAATTGTATTGGTGACATGACACTTGCATTCTGGACTTAAAAGGCAGACTTGACCAACATGTTTAAGTTCTTCATCGTTATCGTTTATGGGACTTTATGTCTCCATCATTATCGGACATTTTATTGGATATAGATTGAGACTTTAAGTCTTAATCGTACATCGTTTGCCAATTGGTCATCGTATCGTTTTTGAGACTATATGTCTCCATCGTTTATCATATCAGACTCGGGTTGAGACTTATCATGTTCTGGTCAAGCTCCAAAATAAAATCGAAATTGCATTCACTTGCATCGTTGCATATTATATGATTAATATATATAGTTGGATGCGTATACTATATGTTGTGGATTTACTAATGATAGTTTCTCTCATTGAGTAACGACTCATATAAAGTGCTAATATTTTTTCAGGTTTTTAGCATATACATTTTTGGAATTTGATCAAGCGTGAGACTGATTGACTTATATATATGGAGCACAGGTCATCCAGCTGGGTCCCACACTCTCTCTTCTCTGCATCATGCTATCATTGTACATATAGTTTTGGGAGGAAACAATGAGTGTTATCTGCATTATTGTTAAATTTGTTTACATGCTTTGTAAAAAAAAATTATATGTGTACATTTGGATATGAAGGATATGCATGAATTCATGTTTTATAAATATTATTTCATATTATAGAAATGTTATATGATAGGTTAGAGTCTGACATAGAGAGTTAGCAATCACCCATCCTGATAGTGAAGCAATCCAACAATTACCTCTCCTACTGGCCAGAGCGTAACAAAAACGTAATCATAGTTTTGTCCAAATCATCATTTGAAATTTTTCGAAAAAATGTACATATGTACATCATCATAAATTCAAATTGTAACTTATAGAAACTGATTATGTTTTAAATCGATATTTATCTAAAAAAAATATAAGTCATCAATCAAATGTAGTTGCAAATCACATAAACAACAAATATATTTAAAACAAGCATGAAACAAAATAAAACAAATGTGTATCCTATTACTCATAGTATCATCCAAACCAGCTAAATCGATTGAGGCAATCATTGACAATGAATTCTGTCAAATCTAGCCTAATATACATTTAGTTCATTAAAATGCACTCATAACAATGATCATATTAAAACATAATGTTCCTTATATGCAATTCTAACTCAACTCTAATTCTTGTTCTCAGGACCTACTAACTTGAACCATTCTGTATATCTGAAATCCAAATAATCAAAGCTCACTTTCAACCTTATAATTATGCTCTCTAAATTCCCCAACTTATACTTTTGTTTGCACATATTTCTCATTAGGACAAAATCTCAAAAACTACCCTTAATATGAAACTAACTCTACACACTTTGCATTCCCATTGTTCAAAATTTATTCTTCTGTTAATTCTTATATTTTTAACCTCCAATTATGCATTCCAACCATTGATTGCACAAAATCCATTTACTTTTACAAAATTCAAACTTTAGCCTAAGAAAATCTCAAATTAAAGCTAAACTAGTAAACCAAAACTATAAATCAATTCCAAAGCATAATGAGACCCTTAGACACTTCAAAAACCAAAATATATATTACCATTTTCCATATTCAAATTTAAACTCAAAGCATCCACTCTCTTATTCTTGAACCAAACTTGCCATTTTTGAGAAATTCTTGTAGTTTTTGCATTATTTTGTATTTTTATTAGGTTTCAGTCTTGGGTTTTTAATGGGAATACATTATCTTGAAGTTGGGGAATGTTTTTGAGAAGGAGAATGCAAAATGAAAGGAATGAGGGGAAAGAGGAAAAAAAGGGTTGTAATGTTGCAAAATTATAATTGCAGTCCCTGTTGGAAAACGTGACACATACACGCAGCGGAAATTAAAATTTTTGTCAGCGAAATCCACCAAAGATCCATGCAAATTGATAAAACTGACAATGGAATGTGTGTTTACCTCGATGGTTCGAAACAAGAATGAGAAGGTGTTATTGAAATAGAGTCTTAGACGCTGCAGGGTGCGAACGCCCTCTACCGGTATCCACACGAACGGACTGCCAAGGTGTCGGTGTACTAGCACCGAATTTTTGACTCTTAAAAATACCTTGCTATTTTTCTCTTTCTTTTAGTGATATGAATGACAATGAAAAATATAGAGCAAGGAGAGAGAGCGGCTAGGGTTTCTTATAAGCTTACTTACAAAGCTTAACAAACCATAGTGCTAATGTTACTAGGAGATCCAATTCTTCTCTAACAAGAATTTATTTCCAAGAATAAATTGCTCCAATATTTATTTAGTCTTTAATAAATATATCCGGCCATATTTTAGTTCATAAATAAAATGTAAATTCGGCCCAATTATTTATTTCATAAATAAATACTAATTGCCTATTTCTTTTGTTGACCAAGTCAAAACTCCTTCTCAATTGACTAAGTCAAACAAACTATTTTGACTAGGTCAAATGAATTTTAATTTGTTTTAAAACCATTCTAAAACAATTTATTTCATCACCTATTTTAAAACAACTAACCAATTAATTGTATTTAAAATGTTCTCATAAAATAATAGCAAGATACATTATAAACAACAACTCGTTCTTGTGTGTGACCCTGTAGGTTCACTCAATATTGGCAATAGGCCCAAATTACCATTTAGGCCCACAAGTCATAAGCGGGCTCTAGCAAGACATTATGACTACCCAACTTGAGCGAATTTGATGACTCGACAATACCTAATCCACAGTACGATATTTAGTCATTTTGTCACACGATATCTTGATTAAGCATAAAGTATGAATCATGTCATCTTTATAAAGCTTAATCAAATGTTTCTTGATACCCAAGTAGAGTGACCAAACAAATGATATTGATAATCCCTATCAATCTCATTCAAGCACGACCATGCATTTCATCAGTCATACTTGTCAAGTGGCCAACATATATCTCACTCAAATAAGAGCGGGACAAATTCCTTCACTGTCACTCACATTCCTCTACATGATTTACAACATGCCCAATAATAGTCTATATTATTATCCTGTTGAGGATGATATTGAACTATATCAAAACATAGAGTTCCTCATGTAGGAATCTATGGTGAATTTAGGTCGAATGACTCAAATATCACTACTGCAATGAGAAGTACTGATGACCTAATCCATGTTGTATTTATCATAGCGGGTCAGTCCAATATCATGTTCTCAACATGCATTTATGTTTTTGAGTGACATCACATGTCCATGATCAGTAAAACATGATCATCCCTCAAAACACATACTAGTCTTACTTCATTATCATTCCTATGATAATGGACGACCAAGGACAATTTAAAATAGTATTCTTTCACCTTAAGGTTTTACTATCAAGTCACGCACTTGATGACATAAGACAGAACTAACTATTCATGGATACTTTTATTAAGTTACAAAATTATAAAAAATAACAAGATAATAAAATTAAATGCCTCATATATTAATAAAGAAAGATAAATGATAATGTTCATACGATTGGGCTAGTGCATATCACTAACAAGAGGTCTCTTTCGTTCTTATTGTTGCATAGATTAAACCTTGTCAGGGCCTCCCGAGGGTTGTCTAGTGGTTAAGGAAATAGTTTGTAGGGTTTCACGGGAGTATTGACTAAGTAAGAAGAGATTGGTTATTTGAGTGCATCACCAGTGACTATAACTCTGTCTATTCGAATGCTTGATATTTATCTTTCATGTATGTGATCAATTGAAAGGATTGAATGGAGAAGTACCTTTTTTCTTCATATTTTCATTGTTGCATTTTTATTGTTTTTTCAATTGTAATCTTTAATTTAGTTTCTTTGCATTTTCGGCATTACCCATATTTCTACAACTTTATTTTATTTTTTTTTCAACAAATAAATAAGATTTACCAATATTTGTGGATTCGACCTTACTCAGTGTTATATACATAATTTTTATTTTTGAGTAGGAATTAATTTGTTGGTTAGACATGCTACCAATCACCAAATTTCCTTCTCAATTCCTTAAATAACTCAATTCACCACCAAATCTCTATGACCAAAAATAACTTCAAATTCTCCAAATTCATTTTCTCAAAAATTCAATTCAAACAATTTGTCCAACTCACAAAATTCTCAAATCCCACGATACCAAATTTTCCCATCAAATATGCAAAATTCTCGAATCCCAACATATCAATTTTTTCCCAATTTCTCATATCCTTTTATCACACCACAAATGCAAAAATTTTCTCTTCCTTTTCTTCACCCAAATATCCAAAATAATTTTGAAAAATTGGATGTTGATTCTGGAACCAATAATTCCAATGCGACCGAAACAGGTTCATTATCTGATTCTCAAATTCTCCTCTTTACACAAGTGACACAACCAATAATTCATGATGCGGATGAAGAAAATGCGGATAAACGTGTTCCATGGAGCATATAAGACGACCGAAGACTCGCACGATCGTGGCTAACCAATTTAAGTGACAATATTGTTGGTAATAGCCAAACGGAAAAAGCATTTTAGAAATGAGTCACTGAATATTTCAATACACATCTAAAAGATTTTCCTATAAGAACAGTGAAGTCTGTTAAGCAACATTGGCATTGGTTGTTACCACTTGTCAATCAATTCAATCAAATTTACAACAAATTGAAGAGTGAACATCATAGTGGCTGGAGCGATGATCAATTGAAGGAACGTGCTTGTGAATTAAAGCATTTCACTCATTACCATGTTTGGACTATGCTGAAAGACGAGCCAAAGTGGGGAAAAAACTGCCCGCTTCCATGCTCATCGCAAATAACAAAGAATAATGAAAGTGGTGCCTACACGAATTCGTCAAATATAGATACAAATGTCGAGACGGATACTAATTACGTCACGACCCGTTTTCAGACCATGACCGATGTACAAGACGAATCGAATCGGAGGCCCAGCCATCTCGCACAAACCTCGGAGATACAGACATCCTACCCAACTTATTCTTTTATTCAAAACAATAAATGAATATTAAACCTTTATGTATATAGAAAACAATATATGTTTAACAGAATAATATCAATATAAATATAAAACCATTACAAGTAAAATCAATCCCCAAAATACAAAATATCCCAGTAACCGAACAACAACCCAATGTGGAGCTCTAATAACATAAACAAAAGTAGAGCCCGGATGAAAGCCACTCACTACTATCAAGAATGCTTCGCTAGGATCGAGGTGCCGGACAATTTCTAAGTGTCAAAAGTATCACCTGTAAAATAGGTAAACATGGGCAAAATGAGAGAAAAGGGTAAGAATCCTTAGTGAGGAAGTGACACTCCAGATCGGCGCCAAACCTCACAAAAACCGTTTTGAAAATAATTTAAAAAATACCGCATACGTATATATGTAAATACCATACAATATACACACTACATATATAGTAGATTCCAGAAAATTGTTTGTCCAAAATGTTTGCATATAGAGCATACAACATACAGTCAGACAATATCAGAAGTTTATACATATATACATACATACATACATATACCAAAACTGCCCAAAAACACCCATTTTTGGGGACACACGGTCAGACAATTCTGACGATGTCACGGTTTTGGAAACACACTTACAACATCCCGTGACCGTGTCCTGACAAGCCTTGTCCGTGTCTTGCTAGCCTTGCCCGTGTCTTGCAAATTTTTCTTAATCTGGGTAGTACACGGGCAGGGACAAGGTAGTGTCTCAGCCCTTGTCTTACCAGAATGCAAGAGAAGAGCTTGGAACGCCATCGTTTTGCTTTGTTCTTCCTTTATAAACCCTAACTCATCCTCATTTTGATCTCCACAGCCAACACACACACATTTTTGCCCCCAAACCCTCCAAATTCACTCTCCTTTACATTTCCTTGTTGGATTTCAGGTTCTTGAGGTGAGATTCATCTTTCCACTTGATTTTTCTTGTCATTTCTTGCCTTTGTTCATGAGTTTTAAGTTGTTATTGGAAGAATGTGAAATGGGTTTGGTTGGGTGTATATGTT
>CAODLS010838416.1:0-12482 GCA_948243855.1 Flueggea neowawraea
GAAAAAACCAAGGAGTTCTTCAAGCTCTCATAACGAGTTTGAAGTTTATCTAACCACTGTTTTTTAGGTTGGTGGTGATTTTCAGATTTTAGATTTTTGGAAGCAATACAAGATGACATTTCCTACTGTTTTAAAGGTTGCATTCCAAGTACTAGCCGTTCCAGCCTCTACCGTGGCGGTTAAACAAACTTTTAGTAGTGGAGGCAATATTTTAGATTCTAAGAGATCGAGATTAGCTCCCGAGGCATTGGAAGCTCAAGTTTGTGTTGATGATTGGTCGATGGCGATTCAAATGACTCAAGACCAACTTCATTCATCATCATCCGAAGGTGAGGAGTTATTTGATACCGCTTCCACAACAAACACTTCATACTCCAACGACGAGAGTTAGTTTAGTTTTTTTCTTTTTTACTTATATTTTAATTTATCATGTATTGTTAATTGTTGTATAGTTATATTATATAATTAAATTTGGTATTGTAACCACGGTATTCCTCCGCCACAAGTGAGGGCATATAATAAAATTTAATGAGTTTTTTTTTAATTTTGTTTAAAATTATGTGGACGGGATAAAATAAAGAATTAAAAACAAAATTTTGAAAAAAAAAAAGAAAACAGGAAACCGAACCGGAACCGAACAGAAACCGAACCGGTGGTTAAACCGATCAAAACCAGAACAAGAACCGAACCGAACCGAAACCGGACCAAACAGTGAAAACCACGGTTCGGTTCCGGTTCTTATATTTGACAAACCGGAACCGGCAACAACTCTAAGGTAAAACGCGTACATGTTTGCTAACTGTATATCAAAACTGCATATTATTTTTATTCACACGAGACTTGTTCAGAATAAATAGGATTTAGCCCTTGTTCGTTTTATTGAAAATGAAGAGAAGAAAAAGAAAATTTAATTTTTTTTCTATTGTTTGATTATGAAAAATGAAAGAAAAAAGGAAAATGAAAGGAAATATAGAGTGAGTTTTATTTCTCACTAATTTGGTGAGAAATGAAGGGAAATGCCATTTCTCTCATTTCTTTTCCTTTCCATAAGCAACCAAACAAAGGCTTAGCATACAACGAATAGTAGATTATTATTATTTTTTAATTTGTAAGAGCTGAAAACATACTAAATACTGGCAGTGCCAAATAAGCCTATATAATATATAACACTAAAAGCTTTACTAAATTTACCAAGCTGTTATTTACTACTACAATCTACCAAATTATACAATGTCATTGATTCAGGTAAATTTTCCTTTGTGTTCACTCAATTTTTTCCCCGTTTAAACAGATGAAAAAATGGGAAGCATCAATACAAGATTATGAGATATTGCAAAAGGAAATAGCAGATGATGAAGAGGTGAGGGAGGGTTTATTGGAAGCCAAGTCACCGTCTTTTTAAAAAAAGACGGTGTTCACTGGTGACAAATCAGAATGCATTTTATTGTTCATACATATCTAATTTTTTTAATATTATATTTATTTTTTTATTTTATTATTATACAGTCAATCAACACATGTCTCATATATTATTTCTGTAAACTATCAAACTATCGTAACAACGTTTTTCTCAAATAATTAAATCTAGTTCGTAATTATTTTTTATAAATTATTTTATTTATTCTCATCTGAAATTAAATTTATATTTTTTATATTAAAATTAATTCCAATTTTAATGAATTACAAGTTTTTTTCTTTTTCGAATTTGTAAAGTATATTTAAAGTTACGAAGGCTTTTTTTCATAACGAGCGATTATTATCTATAAAGAGTTGAGACTTGGGTGCGCAAAATAATTGAAAGTAGGTGAGAATTGATCCGATCCAATTCAACGACATCCATAATTATGGCATCTGACACATGTCCTCTTATATCACCACTGCTGTCATTAATCTACCATTAATTACACATTAACGAATAACCCGACAAATAATGCAATTACATCATTATCAGATTCCATGGCTATCCAACAAGTCACATAAAGACAAACACTAAACCTCTCAATTAATTTAAATACTTTAACTGTTTTTAAACTCCTTCAAATTAATTAATTAAACAAAACCTTTAATCAAATTTATTTTGTGTTTCAAAATTTTATCTGTTCCAAATTGATAAATTTATTTTACTTCTTTACGAACATAAAGAAATAATAATTAATTTGATAAAAATTTTAAATTTAAAAAAAATATAAAAAAAACTTGAACTTTTTCTAGAAAAATCTAAAGTTGTTCATATTAAGAAAAATTAATTATAGAAGAGCGAAATAATTATGAACTTTTTAATACAATGTTATACAAGTACTATTTAAAAAAACCATATAAATAAATGATAGATGGTAAAAATAAACTTGTAATTTCAAAATGTCGAATAGTAATTTCATTAGAACAGACTAAATAAAACGATTAAATAGAAACTATTAATTTAATTAAGCAAAACACAGGACACAGAGAAGCTTTATTATTAATAAATAATAATCGAACACACATGCATATTTTCCAAAAACCACTCTCGTGTTAACGCAGCAACTCACACAGATGAAGTCAAAGCACTCTTTCTTCGCCCGACCCGCCCCGACTGACCACATTTGTTCCTAATCGCAGTAAGCTCATGCGGCGCCACATCAGTAGCCAGCCACTGCTCCACCGTGAACAGCTGCTGGTAGCAAGGCGCGTGTACGTCGGTGACGGTGACCTCCACGTAGTTGCAGTACCACCCGTGGTGGGGACCGGAGCCATCGGAGGTCAGATTCATGGCGCAGACTGGCGAGGGAAGGCAGGGGCCGCGGCCGCCGAAGATGTCGAGGTTTCCGCGCTCGAAGTAGTTGTAATCGGGGTCCATCAGGCCGCCCCAAGCCACGAGGTCGCGGATTCTGGTGCCGTAGCCGTCGGTGTCGTAGAGGACGAGGCTTATGATGGAGTCGGTGCCGCCTTTAAAGATGGATCCGGTTCGGACGTAGATTGTGTATACGCAATTATCTTCGTCCTGATCAATTATAAGTAAGTATTAATATATATTTTTAATTGAAAAAACGGAGGAAGGAGATAGAGAGGGGTGCTTACCGAAATGGTGGCGGAGATGGAGAGGAAGAGGAGGAGAAGAGTGGTGGCGGTGGCGGTGGTGGTGGTAACTGACATGTTTTGCTTCTGGAGTGTGTGGAGATGTGGGGGAGACTTGAAGTGGTTTTCTTTATTTATTTTGGAAGAGGTACGTACTTTAGTCTCTTTTTTTTTTGTAGATAGACTTGAGGGGTAAGAAGGGAAATGCACTTTTTTTAATGGCCTTGTATGTTTGTGCTTATAAGGTGGAGATACTGGATTAGTGGATTACAGGATTAATACTAGAGAAAATGAAATAAATATTTATGAAATGACAATCATGACCTTTTATGGTACTATTTCATGGTCTCATGCGCATTTTTATTTATTTTAGATAAAACTAAAAAGTCCAGTTTGTTTGATTCAACAGTGACAAATACAAACTACACCACCTAGAAGAGAAAGAAATTGAGCCCATAATAATTATTAAAAAAGAGAGCTGAGAATACAATAATGGATATACTTAGTGATGATCAAAACTTTTAATTTTGAAGACAAATTAATATATATATATATATATATATAATTTGAGTATCAAAATTAAATTGTTATTAATATTTAATAGTTTTTTAAATACTTTAGGTTGAGCTTGAGAGTTTTTTTTTTCTCAATCAACTGAGCTTGGGAGATGGTGAAGAGTATGACTGATCTCGATTTGCAAATGTGGTTAACATCATCACCTGCACGTATACAAACGAGAGTAAGCGATTAAAGAACAAGTCCTCGTTCAGTTCAAAATTTTAAATACTTTATCTCAAAAACATAAAATTTAAAGAATTTTTTACGGACTCTATTGTCAATAACTTACTTCGTGGGAGAATTAATTAAGGACAAAAAATGATTTTATTTTTGGATTTCTTACGAGATGTGCTGACTGAATTCTAATTATAGGAGACACTTTTAAACCCATATCACGTTTAAATTAATTTTCGCTCGTATTATACCAGCTCACTAAGGAGCTAAGTATTAATCATTGCGACAACTCCATACAAGAGTGGAAATCAAACTCTAAAACTCTCTAAAAAAAATAAGAATCCACTAACACTTTTTTCCAACTAAATAATATATTCACTTATTAAAAAGCTAAACAATATGTTTTATTAAAACTAAATAATATAGTGAATTTGTTGAATGCAATTATTATTTGGTTTCCTTTTTTTGCGACTGATCGAGATATGCTTTAGATCCTATAGAACATTTCTAGAGTTTCCACACACACCAAAAAAAAAAGGTGAAACATGTGGTAGGTCGAAAATAGGATTTCCCCACCTTGTAATTAATTTGGATATTCAGTCTCCGCCCTCCTCTTCCGTGCCCATAATCAATGCATGGGGTCACCATATTAACGAACTTAGCTATATGTTCAAAGCTTCATCTTCTCTTCTTTGAACGGTTGGTTTATTATTTCAAATATTTAACATTTTATTCTAACAATTTATCATTTGAATATGATATCTATGCATGAATCGATAAATCCAACAAAAAGCATTGGTATCATATTCATATATGCTACAAAACCTACATTTTCGTCCGTATATACAAAATAACTGATTCTGCTGGAAAGAAGTATATATAATCAACGGTTACAAAATTGCATTGATGAATAATGTTTACGAAATTATAAAAGAAAAAGAAGTCTAGTAATTTTCCAGAGAAAAAAGTACTAGCTCTAGTTTGTAAAGAAGTTGTTGATCTGAAATTTTTGTGTAAAAATTCAACAAACATGTGAGGCGCCAGTACTCAAGAGATGGAAATGCATATAATTCAAAAGAATAGTGTTGGTGCTTAGGATTTACAACTTGAGAATACGAGCAGATTTTCTAAGTTTTGCCGAATCCACTTTCATGTAGCTTGAATGAATGAGAATTGTTTTATTTATCAGAAAAATATAATTGAAAGGATTGTTTAGGTAATAGAGTGTTTAAGCACATTTTTGTGCACGTTTACATCTGTTTGGCAATTGAAAACTTAGATTCATGACAAAAAAGGATATGATCATTCTATTATGAAGCAACAAACGAATATCCTCCTTACTACCAATGAGTATATAATTTAGTGGTTCTGAAATATGCTCATCGGTACTAGAGTTACATTTTATATATTAAGAGATCGTAAATTCAATTCTCAATAAAAATAAATAAAATGATATAGAAAATCTTCCTTAGTACTTATTTTAAAAAAAATCATCCTCAGTTACAAGCATGCATCATTCCACAATTTTTAGATACATGTCAATATACAATATTTACAATTCAGTTATCATTCTAATTTTATTATTGACAAACTTTCTGGAGCATAATATTAAAGAACCAGCAATGAGTAAGTACTCAAAAAAGAGGCTAGCCCTGTGGAAGTTACAACAAATTAAAAGAACAACAATATGCTTCAAGCATATGCTAATTAAGAAGCAAACATGTAAAATTAGTATCAAAACCCTTAATATTGACCAGGCAATAAACGTTCAAAAATAGACACTAAAACAATTTAGGTGAACATAACATAACTCTAACTCATAACTTACTAACAAGCTAACTATCATTTATGGGTTGTCTATCAACCTCCTTAATCCTATCTTTCTGTCACCTACACCCTCATACACGACCAAATTAGTCCTCCATGCAAACCCTAATTCATCTCCACTTTTCCCTCACCACTATTTACCCTTATCACCTCAACATCTCCATTTCAGTCCTCCGCTCCCCATCCCCACATGGAGGAGCGGATCTCCACCGCCAGCGACGACACCGCTAGTGATGATTTATTCAGCCATAGATCCTCTCTCTCCAACTATGAACCTGTTTATCGCCCTAGACCCTTCCCATCTCGAAAAATTTCTATCCAAGAAACCTTATCGCCTCGTGTATCCGAGCCGCGAGTTTCCGAGACATATGTTGTTCAAATGCCTAAGGATCAAATCTTGAGTCGTCCTCCTCCTGAAAATGCCGTTATCGCGGAACGTTTACGCAATCCTCCGGAGAAGGATCGCACTTGTTGCAAGCGTTTCATGTGTATTTTCTTGGCCTTGTTTGTGATTGCTTTAATAATTGCCATTGTTGTAGCTGTAGTTCTCATTTTATATAGCCCCAAAGTTCCATCCTTCTCTATTTTGCAAGTTCATGCAAAGAATTCGCCTTCTTCCGGCCATGAAAGAGCACGTTGGAGCTTCAAAATCGAGCTTAAAGCCAAGAATGAAAATGGAAGAATGGGAATTTCTTATGGTAGAAATTCGGATGCAACATTATATTATACGGAACGAAAAATTGGTACTGGCAATTTCCCTTTGATGGACCAAGGTGCTGATGGGTCAAATAATGTTGAATTGGATCTAATAGGATCACATGAAGCATTGCCTCACGATGTCCAAATAAGCATTAAAGACAAACATGCGAAGAAACATGTTTTCTTAATACTAAAAATGAAGCTTCCTATGAAAATGAGAGTTGGATCATTGAAATTGTGGGCCAAAGTAAGTGATGTGGTTTGTCATTTTAAGGTGAGTTCATTGGAATCTAACGGTAACAATGTTTTGTCGCAACAATGTCAATCCAAGTTCGACTAGAGCAGGTGATGCTTTATTGATGATGGTGATTATTTGATTAATGATCTTAGTTTGTAACTTTGTAACATAGAGTGAGGAAGCATCAATTAATTGTTTATTCTGCAATGCTAATTATCATTGTTTTGGCATTAATTCTTCTTTTTTTTTCTTTTCTTGGATTTGCTTTAAGCGAATAATTGTTTAAAGCTTCAGGAAATGTACTTATGATACCTCAAATTTCTGACCCTTGTTTGTTGGATCGGCATTTAACGTACATATGTTATCATGTGTTTCTGCCGGCAAAGAGGGAAAAAAATATAAACAGCTATTAAATATACATAATTATTAAATTTTAAGGTGATTAAATTCTTTGAAACAATCATAATTTCTTATATATAGATATGCCACTTTCCATAATTGATGATATATAGATTTTTATGGATGAATTTTAAAATTTTTCTATATATATGGCAATATCTAAAGTTCAAATTCAAATTTTTTAACCTTTTTCTATAAATGGCCATCCTTGAAATTTAATTTTGTTCATCTAAATGAAAGATCTAGACAACGGTTGCTGGATACATCCAAGAACTCATACAAAACCTAGGCAAGATTCAATTAGATAAAGGATACGGATTTATTATTTGTTGCAAAAAGATTACATAAACATAAGGGGAAGCTATTTAGGAGATGGGCACAGATGTTCAAATTTTCTCAATGGCATATTTAAAAAATTATAATTTTATAAGTATGTAATATTTTTTATATAATTGTATAATTTAGTTAATTTATAATTTGTTTTGTTATTTTCCACTTAATCGAAGATAAATAAAAAAATTCTCTCAATTTTATTAAAAAAGAAAAAATGCTGGCATGATCACTGTGTAGACTATGAAGTATTATGTCGGCGTCATAAATAGTCGGCTAGTTCTATCAGATTTCACTAGCACTCCAAATTAGCATCTTGGTGATTCCAGTTAAAAAATAGATGCTGTTTTATTTATTAAAACGTTAAATTTATCTTGCAACTAAGTTGGCATATACTTGCATGTTTACGTGACAAAGTGACCAATTTTTTTATTTATGTAGAGTTTGTTTTGATAAGTCATTTAATTTGTTTTCACCGAAAATTGAATTTATGTCTTTTTATTACTGGAGTCATACCATCATATTATCTCTATATACTAATATAAAATAGAATACATGAGTTTAAAAGTTGACACGTGTCATTTATATAATTTCAATAAATGATATTTGAAGCATTATTAGCATGACACATATCATATTAATAATGTACCAAATGCCGTTCATTAAGGCTATATAAACGACACGTGTCAACTTTTAAACTCATGTATTCTATTTTATATTAGTATATAGATGTCCAAATTGTCATATCAAACTCTCATTCATTGGAATTTATAATTAAATTGTTAATCTAAAAATTATTTAATTTTAGATACAAAATTATCATTATCACGACAATGCTAAATATGCTTATTTTGATTTGTAGTTATCAAAAAATATCATACTTGAAATTTTATTATCTTATATCAAAATTTAAATAAAAAGAAGATAACTATATGTTTTTAATTTAAAATTAAATCAAAGCACTACAAGCATTACAAATAGATTCTAAGAAGATAATTATGTTTACCGATATAATAATAATAATTGAAGAAATCCTATACTGGTTCAACAAATAAATAGTATAAATAATATATTCGACTTACTAACATTGATTCCAGCAGAAGACAACAACAACTAGCAGCAGAATAGGACCAGATCTGGTGTTGGTCTCGCGAGCAAACCATGGTCGTGTTGCCGATGAGAGTGCTCGACTCGTTCGCAATCTAGATGTCACACGGATTGAGATCATCAACGGATGATATCTAGTAGCAAGAGAGGAAGGAGAGTGAGCGGGATAGACTAAAGAGAGAACATGAAAGTGGAGAGAAGGTGAAAGAACACACTTTCATCTCCCTCTCCTTCTTTCGCTCTTTTTCTCTCTTTTTTCTCCTTTTTTCCTCCTCATTTTTCCCTATTTTCTTCTCCTTCTCTCCTATTTATAAGCAAACAAATGGGCCTCCAGATGGGTTTTGCTCATTGGGTCCATTATTGATCTTATGGGCTCATGTACCTAATGGACCCAACTCAATTGGGCTTATCAAATAGTCTCAGTTCACACCTTGACTGGTCTGTTCGATTCACCCGTCATGGGCGAATCGCCTTTTCTAATAATAATAAGAAGAACAATAATAATAACAATAAGAACAAAAACAACAACAATAAGAAGAACAACAAGAATAACAACAACAAAAACAACAATAAATACAATAATAATAAGAATAAGAACAACAACAACAACAACAACAATAATAATAATAATAATAATAATAATAATAATAATAACAACAACAACAACAATAACAACAATAATAACAATATAAATAATTAGATGAGATTTTTAATGAAGAATATTATCTTTAACAAACTAAAAAATAATATTATCATTAATAAAAGTTTTAAATATTTTTATATGATGCAATCTTTTTATATTGTTTCAAGTTTTTTGATATAAATGTTCTCAAATACATGAAGCCTAAGAACAGAAAATTATAGCAATATTTCCAAATTGAACTTGAAAGATGTGCACCTGATGTTATTGGAGTTCTTGGTATCATAAATATATCATAACATTATGAATATGAATGTTGGTTTAGGAGGATTTGTTGTGGCACTCCAATCTCCTAAGTTATGTGGATATGAATATATGCAACCACTGTTGATGAGAAAAATATGTTGCTAAGAAAAATATTCCAAGCGTCATGTATGAAAGTTGATCTTGCTTCACCAAATGGTGCACTCATTAGCAAATTTTTTGAAAGTTGATATTATTTGTTCATAATTAAGTTTAAATCATTAGATTATTTTTTTTATAGTTAATTTAGTTTTTTTGGTTCTTTGCAATTTAAATGAACAATTTCTTAAATATTTTGTACATCATGTAACACAAATTTTTTACTAAATATATTACAGACACTGCAATATTAAATTGTTGCTAATTATTTGCACTGTTATCATTAATTTTTGTACAAAATTATCAATATTTATTCATAAAATTTTATATATTTATTATATTAATTTTTTTTTATTTTCAATTTACATTGTTTGTCAAGGAATTTCAATTTAAAAATATAAAAAATTGAATAAATATTTTATAATATTAAAAATATAATTGTAAAAAAATGATCACGTGCGTGTTCAAAAACTAATTAAAATAAAAGACAGAGCCAGCCGTTTTTACCATTATGTTGCCTGCAACTTTTCGAGGATAAACGATGCTGTTTCATTTTGTTAATCTTATTACATTCGATTAATATGTTTATGAAGGGCAATATGGACATTGGCTGGAGTTTGTCGTTTTGTCAACGTGTTCCTACATAAAAACCAAATACTCTACACATCCAATCCACATGGCAGGCCGCCTTCTGAACGGCACCGATCACGGACCCATTTTTGACTAATCAACTTCATTATATTCTGTGATTTTCTTAACCACTCTCGTTAATAGAAGAGTAGGTATTAGCAAACAATGCAATAGTTTTTATTTTAAAAAATAAACTAAGAGATATATTTAATAAAAAAATAATGCAAAAGACACTTTACAATTGCCAAAAGAAAAGAAATAAAATGCATCTGGTCGGCGCTGAAATAGAGCGTGAGAGGGATAGGGACTAATCAGAAGCTTATTTTAAGAAAATTCTGACGACAAAAGCTAAGCTATGTGTATGAGGTTAAGCTATGTCAGTTTGCTGTTACGTCTCTATCTATTGGTTCTCTAAGCATTGGATTTGATATGACTGCCACGTGGTTATCAATGCAAATTTGCAGAAATGCAAAATAGCAAGATTTGGAGGACCTTTTTAGCCTTTAAAGCAGACCAGAATCATGGATGTCAACCACGCTGCATTCTTATATTCATCGAGGCATTAGCCACCCACAGGGCTACTACGGTAGGTGACTTCATTTGGGTTTTGCTACTTCCCGCCGGCTAATGCCAGTCGTTTTCTAGAGGGGGGACGAAAAAGGAAGAAAAGCAAAAATAACAACAATGATGTTGTTGTTAGAGGAAATTACACAAAATAATCCCTTCTCAAACTTTATCTAAGAATAACAACCAAATTTTTGACAATTCAATTGTAGCTTCTTATATTCTAATTTTGCTATTGAAAGATAAATTTGGACATAATACTATTCTATAGGTAGTAAATTTCAGTTGGAATCATATTTTTAAGGTAATAAATTTTGGTTTCTCCCACCTGTGATAGCTTCACTTTTTTTGGCCAATTATTATCTGATTTTTTTGTCAAAATAAAAGCTTAAGTGAGGTTAAAGATTTTTCTCTCTTTATTTCTTCTCTACGTTGTAATCTTATTTTTAACATCGTCAATTTAGTTTATACAATTTTAATTAAGTTTTAGCAAAGTTTTACAACTGTATTTATAATTCCAAATTTTTAATTTTTAAGACATTCAACTTAGTTTTTATGGAATTTCAATTAGGTTTCAATATAATTTCGCAAACATGTTTATATGAGTTTTGTTACTTACTTAATTCTAGATTTAAATTTTTTTTAATACTCTCATTTGATTTATGTCAAGTTTCAATTAAGTTTCAATTAATGTGTGCTAACATATTTTAAATCAAAAAAATTAAATGAGTTTTCATGAGTTTTAGCAAGTTTCGGGAGAGAAATTGTCACGACTCATTTTCGGGACCATGACCGGAGTACGAGGCGAACCATCTATGGGAGCCGACTCATCTCACACAAGCCTCAATATACAGAACTATTACCCAAAATCATATTTAATAAAATATGATAAAAAATCAATTAAAGGTTTAAACATCATTTATTAAAACAAAACATAATATAAATTTTGCAAAAATAATTTCAAATTAAACATTTGAAATACCAAATACAATAACAAAAACTAAAACAAATCCCACAGGAAATTTGGTGTGGAGTCTCTACTAATCATACAAATAGGACCCGATCAAAAGGCACTGACCGCAATGTCAGGATACCTCACTGAGCATCAAATGTAAATTATCATAATCCACAAGAGTCACCTACAAGATGATAATAACAGGGACAAAACAACAAAGAAAATGAGGTCAAACCCAGTGAGGTAAAGCACTCCAAATTGCCTCATATGTGTCTCACAAAGATTGTTTTAGTTCGAAAATATTGCATGCAATTATAGTCAACATATAAATATATGTATACACGCTACATACATAGTAGCAGTTCAAAAACTATTTCGAAATCGTTCGCAATCAAAGCAAACAACATAACGAATTCATTCATGAATATTTCTAAAATTCATCAAGACTAATGTGTTTTCAATAACAAAACAAAATGTTTCAGAAAATGTTTTATCTTATCAAAACTTCAAAATAAAACATTTTTAAGGTTATGCCAAAATTCCAAAATAAAAGCCAAAAACTCTTTCAAACCTTTGTTGAAAGTTTAGTATCAAAATTTAAAACACTTCTAGCTTTACCAGAAATTCCAAATCAAAGTTTGTCATGTAGGCATAGCAAAATTCTTTTTATCTTTTATCGAAAACTCAAATCCATAGTTCAAAAAAAAACTGTTCTAGTCTCGATAGAAATTTCAAAATCCAAAACTTCGTCACGTAGGCATAATAATAATAATAATAATAATAATAATAATAATTTTATTTTTATTATTTTATTTTTTTTCAAAATATATATCACAGATAAGGGACCGATAACAAACGTGGTATGATCTGTGCCACTACCACCTTAATAATGATCGTTGACTCTG
>CAODLS010838516.1:0-10464 GCA_948243855.1 Flueggea neowawraea
CCAAAACGGATATTAAATGACGAAGTTTGAGGCACCACTGAAAAGACAAGGTCTTGGAAGGCAATACACGGGCGTAAAAGGTCTTGTTGTGTCCATGTGTGACTAGCCCAAGTCGAAACATTCGTCCTAATGCAAAACATGTGTGCAGAAGCAAAGACACAGCATGTCATCATAAGACACGGCCGTGTAATATTCATTTTTGTTCGTGTCCTTCTAGCTAGAACCAAATGCATCTCCACTGAAAAGACATGGTTTGGAAGCCCGAGACACGACCGTGTAATTTCATGATCTGCCTGTGTCCTATTCGCCAGAGTCAAGTGCACATTCAGAATGCAAAACACGGCCTTGGAGTCAAAGACACAGCCGTGTAACTGAAGTTGTGCTCGTGTCTTACCAGTTTCGGAACCAAACGCGTCAAAGGGTTGAAACGACGGAGTTTTAATGCAAGACACGGTTTGAGGGACAAAGACACGGTCGTGTAACCGTGTCTTTCCAGCTTCGTGAATTCTGCCCTATTTCGACCTATTTAAGGAGCTTTCGGGGTTAAACCAAAGGAGGATGCCATTTTGCACAAAAACACAGAGCTGTAAAGAGTTAGAGAGCTAGGGATCAAGGGGAGAAGGTCTCTAGAGAGGATTTACATCAAGTTTGGGTGGATTTCTTGAAGATTGGAGGATTCTCAATGGGTTCCCTCTTTCTCTCTTGGTTTTCATTCATTCTTGTTGTTTTATTCTCGGCAATTATGAACTAATCTTGTATGCATCTAGATGTGATGAACTCTAAGATGAATTTATGAATGGGCTTTATTGCTTTGCTCATTTGTTTGTGATTTGTGACTCGCCTATAATACATTATGTTGTTGAATCAATTATGTCGACGTTTTGGTTTGACATTGATTGCACGCTTGGTAATCGAGAGATTTATTGCATGTTTAGAATCGCTTATAGGTGAGAGGAGTTGCTCGCAAACCTAGAGATAGGTTCGGCGTAAATCTTTCAGATTAAGGTCAAACTTAATATGGGAGTTCACAAATCATCGTTAATGCATCGTGATGGTTTTAATTAGGAAGAGATTATGGTTAATCAACTTGACGTTAGAGTTTAATTGTCTCGAGAGAGCGGTTAATATACATTAGGAACTCCTACGGTCTAATGAACAAATGAGTGAGAGAGTAACGAGATCGGGTTTTGTTTGGGAAGTCCTAGGGGCATTCAACATCTGGATGCTATTTTTATCTTGATTCCTTGGTTCTTTATCTTTCTAGGTTGCTTTGTTTTATGTTTGCTTGTTGGTATTCATTTAGCTTTATTTGATCCACCGCTTAATTGGTAGGCTAGATAATAGGGAAACGGTAATTACTAGTACTTTTAGTCTCTGTGGGATCCTACACTCTGTACTTAGGTCCGCATACTACATTTTGATAGGTGTGCTTGCCTGCTACCACTCTCTGATTTCCTAAATCACCTCTTTAACTACATTCACTGTAACATCAATACATAATAATGTAGTCTCATCCACTGACACCATTGGGCTATGATGTAATGTATCAAGTCGAGCATGATCCCTTCTTTGAGTGTTACCACCCAATAATTTTTGATAAAATCCTCCCATAGTATGATTAATCACCTGTGAATTTGTAATCATCGTATCATCCTCAAGTACCCATAAATAAATCTTATTACGTGCCTTTCGAATCTTCTTGGACTGAAGAAAAACTTTTGTTTTATTGTCCCCCAATTGTACCCAATTTACTCTGGATTTCTGCCTGTAATAAATTTCCTCACTAGCTTGCAATCTTCTAAACTCTATCATTACTGCTAGTTCTTCCTTCTGTAAATGCCCACTTAATGGTTCATTTTGCATTGATGTTTGTAACGCAAACAAATCAGCCTTATAGCCTTCCACCCTCTCTATAATATTAGAATACTCTCTTTCGTGAAGCTTCTTTAAATCTTTTTTAACAAACATAAGTTTCTTCCAAACTCTAAACATCCCACTCCCCTAATTATCATTCCACTTAGCTCTTTGGACAATCTATAGGAAATCCAAATATTGGACCCATAAATTGTAGAACCAAAACAACCCATTCCATCCATTAGCTTGCACCTGTTGTAAATTCACTATTAGTGGTGAATGATCTGAGACCCCTGGCAGTATAGCCATATCCATACACTTTAAGTTCACCAAACAATAATCTATATGCCACCAAATCCTATCTTCACCTAATTGATTATTTGTCCATGTGTAATAGCACCCTTAACTCCTTAACTCTGCAAGACCACATTCAAGCAAACAATTTTTAAATTCCTCACAGACTTGATTATTAACTCCCACTCTTTCTTGATTACTCAATATAGAATTAAAATCGCCTTGAACAAGCCATGAACCATTCATGCACACCACAATATTTGACAAAGACCCCACAACTCTCTTATATCAACAACTTAATTAGAGCTATAAACAATAGACCAATAAAACTAGCTTCCTTCAATTTCTATTTTGTGATGAATTAATTGAGCTGTGACTAATAATACCTGAACCAACACTCCAGCAGATTAAATAGCAACCATATTCTCCCTAAAGCCGCCTTACAGTAATTATCAACAATATGTCATCCATCCATCCATCCACAAACCCTTCACAGCTTTCTCTTTGTTCTCACTACGAACACGAGTCTCCAGTATACCTATAGCAACTAACCTTTGTTTCCCAAATCAAAGTTTTGATCTCTGATTGTTTACTAGGGGTATTAAGCCCCTTATGTTCCATGTGCATAACATTAACCCCTATCAAGGGGTTTGGCTCTTCAACCTCCATTCTGATTACTACTCTTCCCAATCTCTCTACTACCACAATGTTGTCCCGCTAAGCCTTGTCCATTCTAGTTGTGTTGGTTCTTATCAGGCTACCAGTTGGAATATTCGCCTTACTAGGAACCACATCATCCATATGCACCTCCTGACAATCCTCACTATTACCTCTTTTCTATGTTCCAGTAACCACCTATTGGATTCCTTCAATCCTCTCCATAATCACCTGGCCCTTAGCGGGATTTCTCTTATTGATAACCGTCTGGCTAGTCACTTGTTTTCCACTAGTTAAAAACTATTATCCACATCCTTTCTCTTTTTCTTTTCATATATGTTTAACCTTACCTACCATATTTGGACATTGAGTCGTGCCATGACCATCTCCATGACAAACTGAACAAAACAACGCCTTCAATTCATATACAACTTTCTAAACAATCTATTGTCCGACCCCATTCTCCAAAACCACCTCCTCTTGGTAAGACCCTCCCAACTCCATTTCTACCAATATTTGTGCAAACCCCAATTTTTCTTGCTTCACAGTACATTGGTCCAAAAATAATGAAGTTCCTAGTAATATCCCTATCTGACTCAATATATCAGCAATCCATAATTCCTAAGGTAAAAGAGGAAGTTATACCCAAAATGGAATCCTTTGTAGCTCATTCAACTCCATCTTCATAATCAGTTTCCATTCTCTTAGCAACAATGGCCTTTGATTGAATATATACGACCCTCGATTTAGAACCTGCAATTAAGCTTCCTTTGTAGCAAAATTGAAGAGGAAGACATTATCCTTCACCAAGTGTATAGAAAGCATGCCCAATTGCTTCCATCAATTCAATGCAAAACTCTCAATAAGTGAAAACCAAGCAACCATTCCATACATGCTTCCTACCAAAGCATTCTGCCATTTAACAACACCCCTAGCCATCTCAGATGTAGAAAAACATGGCACTCGCTTTCTTTTACTTATCATCAGTAGTATGTACCTCAGAGAACATCCATGAGACTGGTCTCCATTCCATGCAAACAAGTCACTCCACATCCTCAGTCCCTTTTCATTCCATCTGTCCTTTGTCCCTTGAGGTGAGGAAGACTCACCTAATTCTGCAGCCAACCCCATCGATTTCTCTCTCACCATGGTGGATTGAGGGATAGGAATGGTGGGTTTTGATACGTCTACCACCCCCTTATATTGTTGCACAAACTGGAACCAACATCATGAACAACATCTTTATTCACCATAGCGATTTTAACTCAATGATTACTTGATCTTCACTGGACTCATCGCCGTGGTCAACCTCCACTGGCCGTGGTCTGCCACAATTAGGGATTTTCTTCGGTTTTCTTCCCATAAGGGAAACGACAAGTGGTGCTAATGGGTGTCGAAACCAAAAAATTAATTTACCTACTCAAAAATAAATATTCTAGAAATAGCAGTGAATAGGGTTGAATCCACAAAGATTGGTAAAGCTTATTTATTTGTCGAAAACAAGAAAAGTAAAATAAAGAATAAACAAGAAATGCAGAGAATGAAGATTAAATATCAAAACAGACAGAAACAGTAAATGAAAATAAACAGAATTGAAATGCAGTTGACAAAAATCAATAACAATAAAGTCTAGCCAAGGTACTTCTCAGTTCTATCCTTTCAATTGATCACAGACACAAAAGATAAATATCAAGCATTCGAATAGATAGAGTTATAGCTACCGGTGACGCACTCAAGTAACCAATCTCTTCTTACTTAGTCGATAGCCTCGGGACGCCCTGTAGACTATTTTCCTAACCACTAGACAACCCCCGATATGCCCTACAAGGTTTAATCTATGGCAGTAGTAAGAACCAAAGAGACCCCTATCCTAGCCACTGAAGTCGAAAACGTCGTAAATCATTTAAACTAGATTATTCAGTTTCATAACAATGAACAATGTCCAGCACATAAGTTTACGTTATTCGTTACCTAGGACTAATGTGATGCACTATCAATCCTAAATAACATTATATTATTTCAGTCAATCAATCAACGAGCTCTTATCAATCATCCAACAGAAATAATAATAAAGGAACTAAGGCACAGAAACTAAATAAATACTCAAATAACTTAATAACAATGAAAATAATAGTCTCACAACATAATAGGATTGAACCTTGAAAATACCTCGACTGGAGAATTGATTAGCTACTCATAATAAGAAAAACCTGTAAAATATGAATGAACAAAGTTCTGGGGCGTGCTCCCCTCTTAGGGTAATGTAAAAGCTGCTAAATAATGAGTTTTAGAGAGTATTTATATGTTCTCTCTCTCCAAAACATAATCCTAATGTAAAGAATATTGATAAAATAATAATAATAATAATGTAATTATGATTGTTCTAGCAGTAATTTTGAGTTATGAACCTTCAAACATGTCCATGAGACTGTAAA
Organism: Flueggea neowawraea; assembly: GCA_948243855.1. Classification (NCBI taxonomy): domain Eukaryota; kingdom Viridiplantae; phylum Streptophyta; class Magnoliopsida; order Malpighiales; family Phyllanthaceae; genus Flueggea; species Flueggea neowawraea. Next base: position 5,241 of record CAODLS010838516.1, read on the forward strand.
AGCGTGGCCCAAAAGCCTAGCACACGGCCCAATGCACTTGGTCAAGGCACGTCAACTATGGCGTGGTCACACAGAAATGCAGTTTTCGTCTGAAATGCACAGAAACAGCTCCAATTCTTCATGTTTCACCAATATTCCACCTAAAACACCAAAGAAGCATAAAAACATAAAAAGACACGAATAATAACAATTTATAATGCAAAAACACACATAAAATGCAACATAAATCATGCCTAAAATGCAACCTATCAAATATCTCCACACTTAAACAATGTTTGTCCTCAATCATTCTATAACTTAAAACTATTAAGAACCTTAAACTCCAATCACCCTTATTACCCCCACATAGTGATAAACCCAAATCGATATGCATCAAAAGTTCAAGAGAAAACACAACCATCGCCAAGATGGCCAACAATTTTAAAGATTATCTCCACACTAGTAATGCCCCCCTAAAAGAAAAGGTCAAATTCACACCTCACAAGTTACACTCAATCTTTAAGTGTTTAGGTGTATGTGTTTAAGCTCGAACACACCCATAGCAAGTCTTTCCAACATTTGGCATAAAGTTAAATCGTAACCACTAATAAAAATTCAACCAAAATACCGATAAAAAAGGACTTTAACTTGGCTTTTAATTGGGCTAAATACAAGGGTTAATAAGTTGAGAAAGAAAGTAATGAAAACAAGCGATACATTGCCATAACGTACACGTACCAAGCTAATACATAATTAAATAAATATATGTACATTCTTTAACAAACAAGGCTGCCCAATAAAACAATTAACTTCCTTTGCTGCATGCTTTACTTTATCATTATTCAACCCTCTCTTGTTTTCAACTTTCTTTTTCTTCGATTTTTTTCTTTTTTTTCTTCTTCTTTTTTTCTTTCAAGCAAAGCACACATATAACACAGTTGGGAAGCCACGTTTTAATACGAAATAAGCATAAAAATCATGGACAAGACATGTGTAGCATCACCATAACTTCAAGCATTAACACAAAAATTACACTGTAATGTATCACAGCTAAAAATCCCTCAATTTAGGATTCAAATGTGGAAGGTCTTGAACAAATTAAGGATGGTTACAAAGAAAAAGTCCAAGGCTCAAAAGAGGTAAACAATGGATAAATGTAAAAGGGTAGATAATAAAGGAAAAAGAATAACACAAAGGGTTAACAAACAATGCTTTTGTCGTCTCAATGTTTCAACTAAATGGTGTGGTCTTCAGAATGCACTCTATGACAAATCTCATTAGGTGCCTACGATGAATGATAAGTCACCCATCAAGAAAATAAAGTGTTTCTATCTCAAAATTCTCACATGGGTTTGTGTGTGAATCCAACTATGAATTCCCTTTTGGATTTATTACTATGGGTTGTTTAATCCTAAAGTTAATATGCATAGAAATCAAAGCTTTCACACAAATGGGTATATAAAGACAATTGAATATTAAAACTCCTAAAATTTCAAATTATTCAATGTTTAAGGACAAACTTGCATCAAAACATTGCAAAAGCCAGTAGGAAAATCATATATGTAACACATAAAATGTAAACAGGAATTAAACATGAGCACACAAAATGTAACAGCATATGCAACACAGTTACAGCATGGTCATGCAGAGATGAAATGCAGTACTGAAAAAACATACAGATAAGACAAAATATGACATGTAACAAATGCAACTACATGAGAAACAAACACAATAAGTCAAAAAAATGCAAAAAATCACAAAAAAATCATATAAAAATGAAAATCACACAAACAAACATAAAACACAAATCCCCTCCCCACACTTAAAATCTACATTGTCATCAATGTATAAAAATTAAAGACAACAAAAATTAAAAAGTGAGAGAGTTGATAAAAAAGCTTCTCTGGTGTGGCGATGGCGATAGTTTTTAATGTGAAATAGCGTCGTTTGAAGCTAAAGGCCTCTTCGCTCGGGTATCGACAACTGACGCGAGTCTTTGTTTCGTAGAGCTTCCCCACACTTTTTCTCCAATTAAGATTTGATTTTACCATCTAATTGCATCACCTATATCTCAAAACAAAGCCACTCTCAAAGACAAGTGCCATTAAATCCTCAAAAAATATAAACCAAAGCATGAAGGCACAAAATGCCAAAAGAATTCAAATTTTCTGCTAGAGCAACCAAACAACAAAATAATTAAAGTAATCAAATGAAAAAAAAAATAATAAAAACCTTAAGTTGCCTCCCAAAAAGCGCTTATTTAACGTCATATTAGCTGGACACACTTTGATCTTCATCCTAGCTCAATATTGAAGTGCACTACTTCTTTCTCAACCTCGAAGGTAATTTCACCATTCAAGAAATCAATTTTCGCACCTGCAATTTTAAGGAATGGTCTTCCCAACAAAATTAATGATGGTTGATGAGGCTCACCATCTATGTCCATAACATAAAAATCAGTAGGAAGTGTTAAAGTATCAACCTGTGCCAAAATATTCTCAACCATTCTCTTTGGGTAAGTACTAGAATAATCGACTAACTGTATTATAGTTCTTGTGTCTTTCATAGGTCTCAAATTCAACTGTTCATAAATCGGAAGAGGCATAAAATTTATAGCATAACCTAAATCTAGCATGGCACCTTTAATTTATGTATTTCCAATGGTGTAAGGGATAGTGAACATACATGTATCTTTCTTCTTTAGTGGTAATCTCTTGTGAATCATCGCTGAAGCATTTTCAAGAACATCCACTACGTCCTCCCTTGCTACTTTCTTTTTCTTGGTGCAAAACTCTTTGAGAAATTCAACAAATTTAGGCTCATGCTTGATTGAATCAAGTAAAGGAATGCTTACCTCAATTTTTCTGAATGTTTCCAGCATGCCTTTCTTATTCTCATCCTTTAAGCAATCAACTGATTTGCCCATACAATTTGGAATTGGTTTGAGATCCGATACATATGGCTATATTTTAGTACCTGCAACTTCAACAACATTTTGCTCAAGCTCAATAATTTGCTCAAAATTAGTTTCCGAAAGCATCAAGAAGTCTTCCATTATCTGATGTGCATCCCTCCTACTGAACCATGTAAGCCTTTTTGGAAAATGAATGTCCTTAAACCTAGAAAATAGCTTGGGAGCCTGTGTTGTCATTTTCATGCTTACTGCATGGTCAAGCTGTAATACATTAGTACTGTCAAGCACCTTTTGTTCCTTTTCATTCGACAATGTGATTGCACTAACGTTTTGAATTGGATCAACAACAGTTCCTAGAGGCAATTCACATTGATTCTCCAACTTGTTCAGTGAAGAGGCCAACTAACTCATTTGGCTCACCATATTTTGAGTTTTTGCGACCATTGTTTTCATCATCTCTTTCAATGATTGGATGTCATCTTTAGGTTTTGGAATAGTTGGCAATTCAGGCTAAAATTGATGAAAGTATTGTGACCTTACACCATAATTGATATCATGATAATCTCGCCATCCCATGTTTTGAGTGCCCAAATCAAGATTACCCATATTAACATATGAGTCATGTTGACACATCGGGTATACTCTGCTTAGATAGTTAGGAGAGACACTAATTCTACGAGGTTGCACTTGATTCCTGAAAGTCATTTGCTCCGCAAAAGATGTTAGTTTTGAAAGCACAATGTCAAATTTAGAGATACATGCCTCGGATAGATATAAATTATCATCCATGAGTGAATCCATTTTTTTTTTGTTTTGGGTTAGGAAGATCAAACCAAAAGGAACAAATAAATAAACTTAGACACCAATCCCGGGCAACGGCACCAAATTTGATGGGTGTCGAATCCAACAATTAATTTACCTACTCAAAAATAAATATTCTATAAATAGCAGTGAGCAGGGTCGAACTCACAGAGATTGATAAAACTTATTTATTTGTTGAAAACAAGAAAAGTAAAATAAAGAATAAACAAGAAATGCAGATAATGAAGATTAAATATCAAAATAGATAAAAACAGTAAATCAAAGTAAATAGGATTGAAATGCAATTAACAAATATCAATAATAATAAAGCCTAGCCAAAGTACTTCTCAGTTCTATCCTTTCAGTTGATCACAGACACAAAAGATAAATATCAAACATTCTAATAGATAGAGTTATAGCTACCGGTGACACACTCAAGTAACCAATCTCTTCTTACTTAGTCGATAGCCCCGGGACGCTCTACAGACTATTTTCCTAACAACTAGACAATCCCTGTGACGCCCTACAAGTTTAATCTATGGCAGCAGTAAGAACCAAAGAGACCCCTATCCTAGCCAGTGAAGTCGAAAACGTCATAAATCATTGAAACTAGATTATTCAGTTCCATAACAATGAACAATGTCCAACACATAAGGTCACGTTATTCGTTACTTAGATTAGGACTAATGTGACGCACTATTAATCCTAAATAACATTATATTATTTCAGTCAATCAATTAACAAGCTCTTATCAATCAACCAACATAAATAATAATAAAGGAACTAAGGCACAAAAACTAAATAAATACTTGAATCACTTAATAACAATGAAAATTACAGTCTCACAACATAATAGGATTGAAACTTAAAAATACCTCGACTGGAGAATTGATTAGCTACTCATAATAAGAAGAAACCTGTAAATATGAATGAACAAAGTTCTGGGGCGTGCTCCCCTCTTAGGATAATGTAAAAGCTGCTAAATAATGAATTTTAGAGAGTATTTATATTTTCTCTCTCCAAACCTAATCTTAATGTAAATAATAGTGATAAAATAATAATAATAATAATGTAATTATGATTGTTCCAGCAGTAATTTCGAGTTATGAGCCTTCAAACACGTCCATGAGACTGTAAAAACGTGGTCCAAAAGCCCAGAACACTACCCAATGCACTTGGTCAACGCTCGTCAACTATGGCGTGGACACACAAAAATGTAGTTTTCACCTAAAATGTGCAAAAATAGCTCCAATTTTTCATGTTTTACCAATATTCCACCTAAAACACCAAAGAAATATAAAAACATAAAAAGACACGAATAATAATAATTTATAATGCAAAAACACGTACAAAATGCAATATAAATCATGCCTAAATGGAACCTATCACATAGTGCAAATAAACACATAATAATAGGGAATTAACATTTAAAATATTTATAAATTAAACAACACATCAGTTCTGTTGCTGTCATTTTCCCATGCTAAAGGAGGAGTTGCAGCTTGCCTTGGATTTTCACAGAGTCCCTTT
>CAODLS010838539.1:0-12245 GCA_948243855.1 Flueggea neowawraea
GTATAAAATAAGAGTACTTATTTCGATATATGAAAAGTTTTTTCAATATAAAAAATAGGAAAAAAGTATATGATTAGTCTTAATAAGCTCTTCTAAATAGTATATGATAGTTTAAGAAAAGAGTAATTACATAATAAAAAGAGGTAAATATCAAATGTCTATCAAATAAAATGCCACTTTTATCATATATAAATACATAACAAAATCCATATATAAAACAAAGATTGAGAATTCTTTGTTGTGTATTATATATTAATTTAAATGTATATTTTGATTTTTGTTATATATTGGTAGATATATTGATATTTTTGTAATTATTATTTGTTATATATTGGTAGATATATTGATATTTTTGTAATTATTATTTGTTATATATATTGGCTGATATATTGATATTTTTGTAATCATTATTTTAAATTTTTTTATGTTATATTACAAAAAAAGAAAAAGAAAAGAGATTTAAAAGAGTCGTTATGTATCAATTAGTTAAAATACCACTAATCAAAACCTAGAAAAAACTCCCAAATTTTAAATATATATATTAATTGATTTATTTTTTACATTAAAGTGTCACTTGTCATAAAACTGAAATACCACTTGTCAATAGCTAAGGAAAACTCTCTAGCTATTATATATATACTAGCATAATACTCGTGTTATGCACGGTAAATTATAATATTTTTATTTAAATTAATAAATAATATATTTTTTGTTTTAAAAATATTTTTAACATTGTTACTTCAATGAGAAAAATCAAAATATTAACAAACCAGGATACAAACTATAACTATTAAATATTTAAAATTATTATAAAATTTTACAATTTTATTCATAATTTTTTCATGAATTAAATATATATAGTTTTTAGAGAAGTATATAGATTGATTAAAATAAAAGATTTTAATTCATATATTATAATATTAATCAAGTGAATACATATTCATGCATTGAATTAAGTTAATATAACTAATTTCATCATAATTTGATCGAAAGTATCAAATATCATTTTTATATATGATTCTTCATTTTTAAAAAGTTTAATATGTTGACATTTTACTAGTTTATTCTAAATCACTTACCAACTACAAATTTATACATCAAATATACGAACCAAATGTTTCATTATAGGGTTAAATTTATATAACTATATTTATATATGAAATAATATATATTAATTTAATTGTCTATAATGACACATATACTAATAATGGTAAATGGTAACCCCAAGACAACATACTAATAATCATAACACCAAGACCAACAATCAAAAAAAGCCAACATGATTCGGAGGAGTCTCAATGGCAAACGTCTACTTCGGCACAATCTAGTAGACATACTAGAGTCATCACGCTCCTCCATTGTCATAATCTAAATTAACTATTTAAAGTTCAATTGCTAGCACTACATACTTGATTGCACAATTTTATCAATAGAAAGTCTAAAAATTTAAAATGAGACATTTGGAAAGATGGTTACTCATCAAATTGATCGGATTGAATATTCGGGAAATTCTGGCTCACTGATGGGAACTAAAGCATAAAATAAATCATAAAACAATTGGCAAGAATTAAATAAGTCAGAAAAAAAATTGTAACTTACATAATTAGTAATAGATGGAGGAGAATGAGTCATACTAATCTTTCAATGATGTAGATGGAGAGCAAGAGAAGAGCATGATGAGGTAGAAATTTCTTGTTCAGTGAAACATTGATCTAGGAAAAAGAAGTCTTTGATGGAGAGAGGAAAATATATTAAAATATGTAGGAGAAGTGGTGAGGGGGATAGAAACCAAGGGGACGAGGAAGACAAAAATGTTAGGCTTTTTTTTTTAAACAGATGACATTTAGTTATCATTTAAATGAATTCATTGGTGATTAAATGTTTTCTTAATCAGTTTAAAAAAATGCTTTTAGTATTCATTTAAATGAATTCATTGGTGAATCCATAAGTCAATCATATAAAAAGACACATGTCAAACACATAAAAAATTATTTGTCAAAAGTTAAAAAAAACTCTCTAACTATTAAATATATATCGATTAAGTAAATGCATATGCATATATTGAATGAAGCTAATATAACTAATATTATCATAATTTGATCGAAAGTATAATTTTTATATCTGATTTTCTATTTTCAAAAAGTCTAAAATGTTGACATTTCGCTAGTTCATGCTAAATCACTTACTAACTACAAATTTATATATCAAATTTATGAACCAATTTTTTTATGATAACGTTAAATTTATATAACTATATTTATATTTAGAATAATATATATTAATATAAATATATATATTGATATATATACTAAATTGTTTTTGTTATGCAATTATTGATTTTAGAAATTTTTTATATTATATTATAAAAAAAGAGAGAAGATATTTAAAAAAGTTATCACATATTAATCAATTAAAACATCATTCGTCGAAATCTTGAGAAAATTTTCAAACTTTAAATCATATATATTGATATTAAAGTAATCATTTTCTTTAAAAATATTAAAAAATAACACACACCATGTTATTTGTCAACCAATAAAGAAGTTATTTGTTACAAATTTGAAAAAACTCTTTAACTATTTTATATATATATATATATATATATATATTAATTGATTATACTCTATAATATCCAGAAGTTGAAAACGCAAATTTGGTGTTTCATCTCCCACCTTTCAATCACACTAAACTTCACCTCAAGCCCTAAGCCTGATAAAAATTTCTACACCGAATAACCAAAACAAAGTTATAAAATGTTCTTTCCCTTTCTCGCGGAAATCTTCTAAATTATCTATTTTCTATAGATCTGTATATAAATTTTCTATAATCTCTTTCATAGTGCCATACGCCTCCCACTGGTTTCCTTCCGTGTCAGCTCAAATCCAATGGATGTGAGCTCTGTTTATGTGTGGATGGGTGAATTCAAGGAGTGCCTGGTATCTGTAGATGTAGCAGAAGAAATAGAGCTGTTGTTGATTTCAAAATGCTCAAGTGGATGATGCCATCCTTGATTGACATGTGAGTCGAACTCAACAAAGATGTGACTAAGAGGAGCAATCCGTTATAATTAGGACTGAGCAACCACCATTAGAATTTGGCGAGATCTGAAATCTAAAAGAACCAATGAATTAGAATTAAGTAATCTTAACAATACCAGATCACCCTGCAAATCTAAATGGGTATGATTAGGGCTGTAGAGATATCTTAAAATGGGTAGAACTAACAAATATACTTAACTGGCTTTTATATTTACACTAATCAGCTTTGTGTACGGCCTAATGTTCATAGACCAAACTTACTAACTACTATTAAAAAAATACACATAAACCTTCTCTAAACTTGTATCGAGCATGTAATTCTCTCTTTGAACTTTGTCATCGCTTATAGACCTCTTCAACTTGCAAAAACAATATCATGTTATCTCTTAAATTTTAAAAATATGATCTTTTAATATCAAGTCAAAGCAATTGTGTCAAACGCGAGTGACATGTATTTTTAAATACCATCGTGGAAAATAAACGATGAGCACGTCAGAAATAGTTGTCCAAGCAAGCTAGTCCACGTGGACCATAAAGCCCAATCCGTCGTCGTTCTGCAACTCAAAAACACTCCTCTCTTCTCAATCGGCTTTCTGCCTCTCTCACCCTTTCAAACCGTCGCTCTCTCCCTCTCAATACTCACTCCCGTTTCCAATTCGTCGCCCTTCCTCTCAATCAAGTAGAAAACCCAACCACAAACCCTAGTAGACCAACGCCATGGCTTCTTCTTCTTCTTCTTCCAGTTCCTAATCCCCCGATCTTTCTCTATCTTCGATTTGGAAAGGCACGACTGAGTGAGAGAGTGGAGGCGCGACTGAATCGCGATTCAGATGGAAAAGAAGGTTGTAACACCGCTTGTCGTCAGAGAAAGCGCGATTCAGATCGAGAACAAGTGGGGTTTTAATTTCTGAAATTATGGGTTATGTAAGTTTGTAATCTGTGATTTTTGAATAGAAATTGAAAATTGTAAAAGTTACCGACTCTGTTTAATGTAGTTCTTGGTAGTTGACGAAGTGTAAATTTGTACTTCTTTTTCTCTGAAAATGACGATTCTTCGATGCATACTGTGAATCTTTTTATGTTGTTATTTTCTGAAAGTGCAAATTGTGAGCAATATCTTAATGGTTTTTTTTTTACGAAGAATATCCGAGTGGGTTTAATTATTAAGGTTGAAGAGATCATTGCCAGATTTTGTTAATTTGGTTTTGTAATGGTGGTGCCAAGGTCCTTACAAATTTCTCACCTTTTTTGAGATTTATCGCATTGTTTCACTGCAATTAAAAACTGTTGCCACTCAGACAGAGACAACACGAGGAAGGGAGAAAGAGCCAGAGAGTGTACAGAGAGAGAGAGCCGCCGCAGATGGTGTTTCATTGTGAGAGAGGTTGAATTTTAGGGAATATTTGGTGACGTTGCATTTTAGGTGATGTGGCATTCATGACCAAATGACGTGGCAGATTATTTGGTGCCAAATCCCCTAAATTTTTACGCCACACGCCTTCAAGCACTTGACGTGAAACACCTTGCCACTTTGCTACTATGTCATCATAAATAGTATTAGACGGTTATATTTTTAAAGTTTGAGTGGTAATATAATATTGTTTTTGTAAGTTGAAGGAGGTTTGTAAACAATCGCAAAGTTCAGGAAAAAATTGTATAGTCAATATAAATTCAGAGGAAAAATTGTATAGTCAGGAATTCACATGTATTAGATCTTAAAAAAATATAGAATATGGTCACTGGGTGGTGAATTTTACATTATAAATGGGAATGTTTTGAGTAAATTTCATCACACCATTAATCATTTTAATTAATTACATTATTGATGTTTAATTTTAATTTTTTATATTACAATTAAAAGTTGCAATTGATATTAAATTTATTCTAATACTATTAGTTACGACTCCAGTCACTGTCCGAGCAAAATAGCATACGGAAGAGAGCAGCGTCGTTTCAATTTTACAGTCTCAATTAATCTACGCTAAACGCGTGGAAGCCCACTTTTTTTTTAAAAAAAAAAGAGTAGATATCATCAAAGCTTGAGAGAGACTTCAGAGAGATTCATTAGTTGAGTGTACATATAAATGCTTCATATTTATTGGAATTTAAAATTGAATGGACGTTGACTGGAAAATTTGAGTACTGACAGTTTTTCACTTTCTAATAAATGTTTTCTTTACAATTTAATATCTTATTTTTTTAGACGAATTTATAATGGTGTTTGAGATTTAATGTATTATTTATTTTGATTTTTAATAATTTTAGAATAATTTTTTTGGTTTTTGACCTCGTTAAGTTTAACGGGAGAAATGAAATGTCAAAAATACCCACACGAACAATCAGAAGCCTCTTTCCCCTCTCTTCTCTCTTTGTCATTCACTTTCGTTCCTCTCTCTCTCTCTCTCTCTCTTTCGTTCCATACCTCCGTCGACCACCTGTCTCCTTCGTCCTCCACCTGCTCTATGCCTCCGTCACTTTCTCTCTTCGCTGCAGAGATCATGCTGTCACCTCCAGCTTCACAATCTGCTCTCTCCCTTGATCGCTCTCTTTGCCAACTCAAACCCTTTCACAATCTGCCTCCTCTAATCGGTGTCAGACGCATTCACTGCCTACCACCTCTGTCTCAAGAAGAATGTGAACAGGAGGCACAAAAAGTAGATTTGAAGCAAAAATTGCAGGACATTCAGGATCAATGGTTAGAATCTCAAGAAGAATGTTACCATTTGAAAATCTTGGAAGTTGGATATCGTTTGGGTCTATATTGTGGTTCAATTTTTTGATTTAGGTTTTGATTTGTGATTTAAATTGTAATTTTAGTTTTTTTTTTGAACTGCGTTATTGCTAGTTTTTTAACTCGAGGATTATGGTTTTTGCTGGTCATTGCAAGATGAGTCTCAGTATTTCCCAGCAAGCTTTGAGATTTCGGGGTCGAAGCATTACGCATGTCCAAGGCTTGCGTTTTTGAAACAACATTTTTAAATTCTTCCATTTAACATATTGCAAATTGTGAATTATGATTATGAAACTGTTGAACCGAGAAGTGTGACTATAAATATGGCATAATTTGGTCCACTAATTAGTCTTTACAGGATGAAATGTAGCTTGTACTCAATTGCAGAATCCAATATGGACATACAGAGCCTTGATTGAGCTAGTGTTTGATGCTGTTGCTTGTACTCAATTGCAGAATCCGATAAAATCTCACTGATTACGGTTCATTAAGTCACTAATATGTTTTTTTCATCAACGATAGAGGCTTCCAGTGTTTTTTAAGGTCCTAAAATTGCCCGCAATTTGACGTTGGTAATGAAGATTGTAGTTAATTACATGGAGGAAAAATGAGCTAGTTGGTTTGGATTATCAGATACCGTGGAGGATGAATGAAGAAAGTGTTGATGCAGTGAGAGAGAAGAGAGCAGAGGCATGAGAATTAGTGGAAGAGAAAAAGGGTAAAGTGGTGTTTTTAGAGAATTTTTTTAAACATTGATTAAAGCAAATCTGATGTATCAATTAAACTTAGCTGACAGAAATTGAGGTCAATGACTAGAGAAATTATTTTAAAACTAATAGAGTTAGGGATGAATAATACACCAAATTTTAGCGACTGTCATGTATTTTGTCCTATTTTTTTTGGGATTTGGCTATTATACTTTTGTGTTAGCATACTTTATTTATTTTCAACGGTTTAAATTGAATTAAAGTTAATCTAACAGTTATAAAAGTGTCAACACATTAAAAGATGTATATACAACATAATGATTTTTTAATGTATTAGCAGTTTTATAATCGTCAGATCAAATTTAAATTTAATCTTAACTATTAAAAGGACGTAAAGCACAAATGTGCAAAACTAGTAAAAACTAAGATGAATAATAATTAAACCTCATGGACCGCCATGTTTTTTGCCCTATTTTTTTTGGAAATTTGGCTATCATGCTTTTGTATTAACATATTTTATTTACTTTCAACGGTTTAAATTGCGTTAAAATTAATTTAACAGTTATAAAAATGTCAACACATTAGAAGGTATATGTGCAACATAATTATTTTTTAATGTATTAGCAGTTTTATAACCGTCAGATCAATTTAAATTTAATCTTAACTATTAAAAATACGCAAAACACAAATGTACAAAAGCAACATAGCTAATCTTTTTTTTTTGGCGAGTAGTCCACTTAAAACTAGCATATTATTCATTAAGCCATCACTCTTAAAACTTGTGTGATGATCCACTTTTTAACTCATTAATTAATATTTTATCACTAAATTTTAAAAATAAAATGAGGAGTAAAATTGGTTCTACTAATCAAAACTCAAGGCATGCGTTGATTAAGTAAAATGTCACTTGGTAAAAGTAAAGAGATTCTTTATTTCTATAATATTATATAGATTATTTGAAAATTTAGTATTTGAGTATTTACAAATATTCATGAAATAACAACATGACTTTTCTTTCTCATGAACATTGATACTCAAAAATATATTTTATGTAATATATATTGTAAAAGGGATATATTGTAAAAAGGATATTTGTTTACTCGTTGTACTCAGTTAATCTAAAAATTAATTACATATCAATAATTTTAAGATAATACTTAAAAGAATAGACATCAATGAATATTAAAGACATAAAATAATATACAAAAAACTGAAATTCATATTTGAATACTTTTAAACACAAAAAAAAATCTCATAGAAACTTATTTCATGAATTGTTGCATTTGATCCGCCATTACATCAATCATTTGCTTGTATTTTTTCAACATTTAATTAAAGTAAACTAATTAATATGAATAAGATTATTTAATAGGTATCGAATGATAACATAATATGGACATAAAATTATAACAATTATAAATAGTATGATCATAGAGATATATGTTATAGCATTATTATTATTATTATATATAAAAGATTATGTACTATATATTATATTAAACTATATACATGCAAGGATGGATACGTACATGGTTATGGGTCTTATTCAATAGGTAATAATATGAATATGAATACGAGTAAGATAATGTTATATTTATATCTTATCGATAACTGTATTTTATTATGCGAGTATAGGTAGAGTAATATCCGTATATTAACTCATACTCATATTCGGTGAAAGCGAGCAATACCAATGGAGTCAGAACTCAACGTATAGGGTACCAATTACCATCCCTACTTTCAAGTTGTGTCCAAAATTCATCTAGCAGTCCCTGCAGATATTTTTAATTCAATAAATGTTTTTTTCTTTTTGTTTAGCATTTACATTTTTCATGACACTTAATTGTTTTTCATTTTCTTTAGAAAGAAAAATTAGGAACGATTCTAAATATCCACTAGTTTTGTGAGATGAATTTTTTTAAAATGGTAAAGAAAATGAAAACAATGCAACGAAACTTCATATTTTTTTAAAATTCATGAAAAGATTTCCTATAAAATTTTTGTGAATTTATTTACTAATGCAAAATAATTGCTTGTTCCTTTGTGAAAATTTTATGAAAACATTTCCTGGAGAAGGAGATGTGTAAACCTTAGAAAAGAAAAACTCGTCCATTTCAGCAACTTCTTGTTTTAAAGTTTGCCTGGCATTCTCAGGGAAGCAAAAGAAAAGGCCAAGACCTAACGGATAAAAATTGTAAGCCTTTTTTCAGTATCTAATAACCCTTTTTTATTGTGGATTGATTTTAAACACTTTCTTATATAGACACACATATGAACAAAATTTATAAGATCTAAGTTTAAATCATTTTTCTTTCATGAAGAACAGATGACTCTTTTACTATGCATTACTCCAGTGGTATGTAGCAGAAAACAAAATTGCAGTGTTGTACACTAAATTTCTTTTCTTTTTCTTTCTTAAAAAGATTCTCAATCTCATGTATAATGTATTGAATTATCAACAAAAATATAGTTGGTACCCACAGAAATGTAATTTCATATTATTGCTCTTCTGAAACATGATCAGCAGTTCTATATGAGTCTTGAATGAACAAACTGGCAAGTAAATAAGCTCCAAACTCGTGATACTAACTTACAGAATATACATTGACATGATAAATTACGAACCAGAAGTTTCAAGTGGAAAGAATAAAAAATGACAGTTCCAAGATTTACGATTCACTACAGCCTTAAACTTCAAAATAGCAGATCACAGTTACAATTCTCAACTGTCAAATTTTCATAACAAGCCTGTAAACACCAACCACCGAAAATAGTTGCTAGAATCACTCTTCAATGAATGGCATGTCTATAATCAGACTACACTAACATTACCAACTCACAACTAGAGCTAACAAATGTAGAATACGAATACAAGAGCCAAAGCAAAACCAGAAAGAAATAAGGAATTAGAATTCATAACCGAAAAGGGGTCTACGTTACTATTTTAACAGCCTTTTTCTTCTTCGTCAAATCTGTTCTTGATTCCATCTTCACTGGCATCGGCGCTGAAAAAACTAAGTTCCCATCTTGATCCCAACAATACCCTTTATTCTCCGGATCATCATTGCTCCTCAGACTCCTCCTAGGATTTCCCTCACCATAACTGCGCAGCATCAATCCACTGTTATCCAATTTTGCTTCTTCATCAGCCTTGGAGTTTCTCTTTCTTCCTTGCGATTTGAGCAGAAATTCCTCCACAGCTTGATCGCGATCATCATTTGAATCAATCTCATCGGTCAAACTACCATCCTCATTTAAAACTGGCTCATCAGTCTCCCCATAAATAGTGTAAGCATTCCCGCTGTCATTAAAGCTAACAGTTTTCTTCACTTTAGGTTTAACAACATCATGTCCTCTCACATAGAACCCATTTGGAATTCTGATAACATCATGCTCCGCATTCGCTAAAACCCTTTTGTTTCCACAGTTACTATTATCACCTCCGTCCTCATCATTGTCATGATCAACAAATTGATGGAACCCTTCAAGCTCTACATCTTCCTCATCATTCTCACAAGCCTTAGAAAACCCTTCTATCTTTTCCACTCTCTCCCTCAATTTCTCCACAATTTCCTTTATATCACCATCTTTGCTCCTTAAATTCGTAGACTTATTGCCACTCCTAACAAACTGCGCATTATTATTCTTAGCAGTTTTTGATAAAATGACCTTCTTTTGAACTACAAACCCATCAATGGACTCCAAAAACCTTACCATTTCTCTCCCAATTGACTTCTTTCCATCACTAATCATAGGATCACCACTCTGCAAAACATAACCCACAACTTAAAAAAAAATCAAAGCAATAGTAATGGCATACTTAATTAAGTAGTCCCATGGACCAACGACCCGGAAGTTCAGTGATTTCCAATCATATACTCAGACATAGTATCCTAATTAACCAAAAATAATTCCGCATGTAACTACGTTATATAGACATTTGAATACCTGGATGGAGTTAAGCTTGACTAACAAATTGGTGACTTTACGAGAAACGAGTCGAGAATCGAAGTGGGTTTTATTGGAAACAGAGGATTTGAGATTGTTGACACTGGATTTGATAAAAGCAAGGTCCTTGAGCTGTCTTAGGGTTCTTGATCTGCGAACAAGAAAGGCTCTGAAATGGGTCTGAATGACACGAGCCGCGGCATCCCTGACAGAAGAATATGAAGTGGCAGCAGAGAAATGATGGAGTAAGGATTCCAAATTGGTGATCCTATGGAGAAGTGAAGATAGAAGAGAATAAGTTTGTGGGTTGTGATCATATCTTCGAAAATGTGGGTTTTCCGGTTTAAAGCTTGGTTCTTGATGGTGGTGATAGTTTATATGGCTATAGTGTGGCTGCTGTTGCTGTTGTTGGAGGAGGAAAGAAGCAAGGGCTTGAAGAAGTTGGTCAATGGGTGGTTGTTGTGGTGGTGGTATAGGTGGAGTGTATTGTGATTGGTTGCAGCAGTGGTGGTTGCAGCCGCAAGTGGTGGCACAGTTGGAGTGGCGGTGGTGACAGGCCATTGGTTTTGGTAGCAGTAGTGGAGAACAGAAAGATCGATCAGAGAGGGTTTTGGAGAGAGAGGGATCAATGGTGATGTAGTTGGGGGCTATGAGGGAGAGTTTGTTGAGAAGGGATGAAGAGAAAGTGACATCAATTAGAGTGTGATTAGACTGGATTGCGTCAGATTATCGGTAAAACTCACGTGACCAAAAGCAGAAATGCCTTATTTGGGACCAAAGTCGCGTATAAATCAAAGTTGGTCGCTACCAACTTCATGAGCGACCCATGTCACATCAAACCACTGCAATTCTGTCCAAAACCAAGCACATCCTCGCCACCAAGACAACTCCCCAATACAAATCTCTCTTAAAACACTTGAAAGCCACTCACTTTCCCTCCAAAACCACCCAATTTCACGCCCACCTCATCACCTCCGGCCTCCTAACCGTGGTCCACTCGCACCTCCTGGCTAATTATGCTCATTTTGGTTACATCCATTATGCTCGTAACCTGTTTGATGAATTACCTCAACCAAACACAGTTCTGTACAATACCATGATGAAAATGTATGTGAATTGTGGTTCATATGTCGATGTTCTGAAGCTGTTTGTTGAGATGCTTCAGATGGGACATTGTAGCCCGGATAACTATACATACCCACTTATAATTAAGGCCTGTAGTGAGCGTTCAATGCTTGAGTTTGGAAGAGTTGTTCATGGGCATGTTTTGTTGTCCAGATTCTGTTCTGTTTTGTTTGTGATGAATTCTTTGATTGCAATGTATATGAATTGTGGAAAGATAGAATTGGGTAGTCGGGTTTTTGATGCAATGGAGGAGAGGTGTGTGGTTTCTTGGAATAGTATGATCAGTGGCTGTGTTAAAAACGGTTGTGCTGGGATGGCTTTGACGATTTTTGATCAAATGTTGGGTTCAGGGATTGAAATTGATTCTGCTACTGCTGTATGTGTGTTGCCGGCTTGTGGACATCTTAAGGAGTTGCAAATGGGAAGAAGGGTTCATATTCTAGTGAAAGAGAAGGGTTTGGGGAAGGCGATTACTGTGGGGAATGCACTGGTGGATATGTATGCTAGGTGTGGTAGTGTAATTGAAGCAAGGTTAGTTTTTGATGAGATGGTTAAAAAGGATGTGGTGAGTTGGACTTCAATGATTAATGGCTACATTTTTAATGGCCATGTCAGAAACGCATTGGCCCTCTGTAGGTTTATGCAGATTGAGGGATTAAGACCAAATTCTGTGACTATAACCTTACTTCTTTCAGC
>CAODLS010838775.1:0-25093 GCA_948243855.1 Flueggea neowawraea
ATGCAATATATTTATATACATATACCTACGTATACATTCTACGTATCATATTCTTTTAAAAATAATTTTTGAAAACCTTTGCAATAAGAGCAAATAGCATGCAACAGACAGAATACAGAATGTACATATACAGAGTATATAACAAAGCTGGATAGGGACCAGAACAGATAGATAACAGAAGGGGGATTGAGTCACCCATCAGATCAAATAGAGCACATGGTCTGGCCGGACGCACGACTTCCATATTATCCTACTAACTGGGCCTTGACCGGGCATTGGTATACCAAAGGCTACGTTGTCTCGTAGCTAGGTGTCCCTAGTCCAAAGTGTGTATATATATATATATATATATACGCACACACACATCTAGCAGACGACAAACAGAGCAGAAATCGTATACAGAGGGTACTTATATATATATATATATATATATAAGTACTAGGTATCAACAAAAATACTAACCATTAATAAACACGTAAGCCGGTTTATTAATTACTAAAACCATTATAAATTCAAATCTCATAGATAAGCCGAACACCCAAAAAACATAATAATTTTCAAAAGACACAGTCTATGTGTCTGAACCTGCTATTCTCTCACTTGAGAGCCCAAGCAAAGTTCACCAGTCAACCGTCGCTGGTGGGTAGCTACTAGTGCTGGCAACCACAAGGAGCTATATAAGCACAACCAAATAATTATCAATATGTGGTACTGTAGCAATACTGAATGCATGACATGCAAATGCAAATGTAGATCTTCGAAGTCGCCCAAAATATAATCTGAAAGTGAATCCGTCACTTTCGACCCAAAATTCAAAATCTACGTAAAATTACAATTTGGTCCCCGACCAGTGAAAATTACGTTTTAGTCCCGAGACTCGGTAATTTATGAAATCGTTCCCGATGTACCTTGGGATTACCAATGCGCATTCCATAAATCAAAATTCTCAAATTTTTTCTCGAACTCTCAGAAATCACGAATTAGTCTTTGACTCATAAAATTACAAGTCAGTTCCTATGATTCCAAAAATCACAATCTATCCCTTAACTCTCTAAAATTTACAAATCTATTTATGGTAGAAAGTATTTGCAAAAACACCACAATTCTGCCACGACAGAAAGTATTTGCAAAAATGCCAAAATTACGCTCCGCTCGATTCCTGATAAAACCATACGTACATTCCGACTTCAATTTTACCTCCTAAACATGAATCTAACATCATAATTCACAAACAAACACTGAATCATCCTAAAATCAACAAAATCCGAACCTACACCTAACTCTCCCAAGAATTCATCAAATTATCTGATTCAAGGCTTGAATCATGTTCATACAAGTCTCCTATAACCTATTCTAACATCCCTTAACATGCATTAACTCAGAATCATCAGAAAATCTGAATTTTACAAAGATTCAGCCAAAAATGCATGTTGTGATTCAATACATGAAAACGAGTTTAAAACCAATAAAATATGTTAATCTTACCTCATAAATGGATTAGGAACGTTGGGGGAGCAATGCAGAGAATTTCAGACGAGTTTGAGAGTGATTTGAGTGGAAAATGACAGAAAAATGTCGGGTTGGGTCGTTTTAAGAGCTGCATATCAAAACGCACTGTTTCGACATTTTCAAAGGCAACGTACGTCATATTCAGTGACAACATACGTTGTGGTAGTCCACAGCGTACGTTGTACCTCACAACGCACGTTGTGACGCATGCAGTAGCCACGATTTCGAGGAAAATACATCTCAACATACGTCATTCCCAGACAACGTACGTTGATCATCATTGTCCCAGATAACGTACGTCATACTTATACAATGTACGTTAACCTGTCTTTCCAGATAACGTACATCTTTCTCAATGTACAACGTACGTTGTTCACTCTCCAACCACATACTCGACATTTCATGATTCCCCACGTGCATCGAACTTCCCTCAAGGTTCGATAACACCTAATCCTCAACAATTACATCCGATTATCTTCAAGATCGATCAAACTTGGTTAGAAATCTACAGGAATTCCAGCAGGAACGGGCGGAATGTTATAGCTTGAACAACATTAAACAAATACATAGACAAAAATCAGAACCTGTTCAAACATAATCCTTATAGTTATCAAACATAGTAGGAACAACAGAGACTCAAATTTTTCACATCGCCAGTCACAGTGACGTTATCAGATGAGAATATTCATAATTGGAAAACGAAAAGGATTCACAAATCTATCAAGCATGGTGACAATATCAGAAAGTCAATTGAGAGGAAGTTGAAAGAATGTAAGGGAAGAGGACTTACCTAATGGCCGTGGTAGATAAGATCATTAGAATCATCAGAATCATTGTCGATGAACTCGTAATCGACAATATGCAAAAATCAGTTTGGAAGGTGAAGAGAATCATAGCGGGTTTGTCGGTGTAGGAAATTCTGCTGTAAAACGTAAAAGAAGTTAGAGGAATAGTTGTAAATCAAAGCAACTAGGGCGGGAAGACGAAGAGAAACAAAGGGTCATGGTTGGTGAGGAGAAGAGAAGGAAGGTTCGCTGTTAAAATTGAGCAACTCAGTTCGACAGGTGAAGAGAAGCAGAATGGCGTCGTCTGTGAGGTGAAGCAAAACATAGAAGAGAAGAAGAAAGAGGAAGGTGAAGAGAAGGAAAGCGGCGGCGTTTGTGTTGTGAAGCAGAACACAAAAGAGGAGAAGAAAGAGGTGCGTTGTAAATCGTGTTAAGTGTTTTAACAGCTGAGGTTTCTGTATTACGGAGAAAACAAAGGTTTATGCTAAAATCCATTTAAAACTGAAATAATATTGAACAATTCAAAAAAATGAGAAAATGACACAACAGCACGTGCAACGTAAAATACTCTTACAAAAACACGTGTCAAAATTTGGAGGCCAATATAAGCTAAATTATTATATATATATATATATATATAGACGAATTACAAAATATTATTTAATGAGCTTTGTGTAAATTTACTCCAATTAAACAAAATAACTTTGGCTACCACCAGTAAGTAGGATTCATGGCAAAAGCTATCATGTCTATTTTAAAACTCAAGTCAAGAACTAAATAACTTATAACAAATTGAGCTCGAACAATCAAATTTTGAATAAGTTAAAATTAAATATATAATATAATTTGAGTTGAGTTCAAGTTCTAGTTATAGCATGAATTAGAGATTTTCTTATCTAATCAAATCTAAACATCAATTCGGTTCCACTCAATTACACCTTATCAACAACCCTCGGTAGATTCTTTGAAAAGTGAAATAACATATTTTTGAGATGGGAGGACTAACCAGTGCATTGCACTAAATCTTAGGGACATCCGTCTAATTATTTAATGATTCGTTCTCGGAAGCCTACAATTATTATTTAGTACCTAAAAGTTTGCAAAATAACTTATTTATCCCTAAGGTTGCATAATTGTAAGATTTAATACTGAAATTTTATAAGTTAGTTTTAAAAGGTTAATGTAGATGTATACACCCTTTTACACTTATGATGTATATGTACCTTAATAAATTAACTTAATATAAAAAATGTCTTGTATATTTGTATACACTAATATACACCAATAAATTAATTTAACAAAAAAATAAATATTTTATACACTTGTATATCCCAGTGTACATTAATGTGCACCTACTACACTGGTATATCTAGCTAAAATTCATTACATCAGTTTTTAAATAAAAAAATTATCAATATTTTATACACTTGTGTATACTATTGAATATTTATGTACATTTTCTGAAAAAATTAAATTTTTTTGAATATTTTTTAAAAAATTCAATACCTCAAGAGATTTTTTTGTGAATTTAAAAAGTTGACATTTTTTTTATGAGTTTCAGTTTTAGTCACATCTAATAAAATTAGCATTTTAATTTACTATTTTAATTTGATATAAATTTGTGATTTTCCCAACTGAAAATGCATCAAGAAGAGATGAAAGAAAGAACTGGCGAAGAGTGAAGCTTTGGGAGGCAACGAAAAAGAAGAATCCGGCGCTGCAGAGTGAAAGAAGAACTCCAAGAAGCTGCGAATTGCAGAGTCGCTAGACAAAGTAAAGATTAGATTGTGGTAATGAGGGTTTTATCATCTACAAAGTCTTACCTCCTTCGAAATCTCTTTTCTTCCATTCCTATGATGGCGACAGCTCCCTTTTTTTCACAGTCTTCGTCACTTCTTCGCAGAAACAGGTACCTCCTCTCTACTTCTTCAGTCTTCACCATTGAATCATTTGTTGTTTACTGCTGAATTGTGTTGCTTTTAGTCTTAAGTCGTTTTTTTTTTTCAAAAAATTTCAGCCTTTGTTGCTGAATGTCTTGAAATTTTATTTCAAGAATGCATTTTTTCTTCTTCTTTTTTTTTTGGGATTTTGAGGAAAAATGTGAGAGAAGTAATGAAATTCTCTTTATATTACATGTTTTGGATGCTTATTTTAAGTGGGTATGCTTCAAAGTGAGGCTCTTCATCAATACTAACCATAAGAGGTCATGTCACTTTAGATTTAAATTCTAAAAAAAATGATCTCGGTTCTTTTGGGGACTGAATTTTGAGTAGAAAATAATAATTTCTGCCATTTGTTGATGAATTGCTGATTCAACGTGGGATTGAAATTGTTTAGTCTTGTATGAAGGTTAACTCACACTTTCGTAGCTTTGTTGATGTCATATGCAAGGCTATTTCTCAGAGATCTGGTTCTGGACCAGTATATGGTGTACATGGGCTTCCTTTTGTAAGACATAGATGGATTCATTCAAGTTCGGCTTTGAATAATGTAGACAACGTTTTAGAGCCTATAGAAAGTGCGGAGAAAAGTCCAAATGATAATGGTGCTAGTGATGGTAAAATAAAGAGGAAAAAACTGAAAGGAAAACGAGCAGTTGTAAGATGGCTAAAGTACTTCAGGTGGAAGAAGAAGAAAGAGCATGAAAGAATGACAGCAGAAGAAAAAATTTTATACAAGTTGAGAAAGGTGGGTTTGGTTTTACATTTAATGTCATATATCATCAATTAAGGACACGAAAATCTCACTCGTCCTGACTGTTTAATATGATTTGCATTATATTATAAGATTGGTGAACACCTTTTTGAGTAATTCATAGTTATTTCCTTATTGTATTCTTTTGAAGCACGTTGACATAATTTCTTGTTGATGGAGTATAAAGTGTCCAAATGGGATCATTTTGAACTTGTTACTGCATTCGTTTGTCGATCTGCATTCAGTCTTTTAATTTCTCGCTTTTACTTTGTACAGGCCCGAAAAAAGGAGGAAAGGCTTGTTCAAGCATTGAAGAAGATTGAGCCTGCAGAGTCATCAGAAACAGCTCATGATCCAGAGATATTGACACCAGAAGAGCACTTCTACTTTTTAAAGATGGGATTGAAGTGTAAGAATTATGTGCCTATTGGAAGACGGGGAATATACCAGGGTGTGATTCTTAACATGCACTTGCACTGGAAGAAACATCAAACTCTGCAGGTAGTGGTAAAGACATTTTCTCTGGAGGAGGTCAAGGAAATTGATAGTGAGCTGGCACGATTGTCTGGAGGTATTGTGCTAGATATTCACGAAGGGAACACAATAATCATGTACAGAGGGAAGAACTATACCCAACCACCAACAGAGATCATGTCACCTAGGGTCACCCTCTCCAGAAAAAAGGTTCTTCATGTGCTTTCTTTTGCAAGTCTTTAATCACAGACATGAGCTACAAAATTGATGTTTTCCACAAAGTTTCAGGACAATTTGCTTCAAATGGCACTGAAAGATACTCAAAATATGCTCTTTCTTTCTGATGTCTCCATAACTCAATTTTGAACGATGTTTGATCATTTCATCTTTTTTGGGTGCGTTCAGCACTATGTTTTTGGGAATACGCATGCACAAGTCAATGCATGGCAGCATGCGGCTGTTAGGCAGACATTGATGTTGATTCGATAATTATGTTAGTTCAAGAGTAGAGCTTACATCCTGGAATTTCTATTTGATGCTTATTTCTCATTTACTTTATCTTTCTTCTGCAGGCTTTGGACAAGTCGAAGTATAGGGATGGTCTGAGGTCTCTGAGGAGATATGTACCAAAACTTGAACAGGAACTTGAGTTGCTTCAGGCTCAAGCTCAAGCTAAAAGCAAACTAAGCAAAGTTGATGCTGTTGAAGAAACATGGAAGGTTGGTACAGATGGCGCTGAATCTGGAAGCCTTCCAAACATTCCATTGGAAAGTGCGGAGAAGCTGAAAGAAATTTTTGATGGGAAAGATGATCTCCCTGAGGATGATCTTACTTGGGATTTTGGAATGACATCGGATTCTGATGATCTATCAGATATTTTTGAGACTGATACTGAAACTTCAGACACGGAGACAAAGGAAAAAACAAAGGGACCCCTTTATCTGGATGAGTTTGATAAATTCCCGGTTGAAGGTGATGGAAAGCCTGAAGATTTTGAGGAGCATTTGCGCCAAATATCTTTGAAATCTAGGAGGGGTCGGTCATTATCCGGGAAAGATGCAGACACACTAACCTTTGACGATGTTGACCGAATGTTTCTTCGTGCTGCTTCACTTTTAAAGAGAAAGAAGAGATAGGAGATACCCAAGTTCAGCTTAAATGTTGATGATGATCAGTCTGATTTGTTTAACTATATCTTCATTGCTTGTTAGAGATTTTTGAAGCTTAAGAGCAAGTTTTTCACGCATATAAAGCCAAGGAATGGAGGCCTGAATTTTTGCAACTCTTTTCTTGCCCCCCCCCCCGGTTATACGTTGCAGTTCACTAGCAAATGTATTTAATCTCAAATTGGGTCACTAAATCAAATCTGCCCCTTCTGACTGATATATTTTCTGCTTTCGCTTATGCCTTGTATTATGCAATGCATAAACAGAACATCAGCGTATGTGATCATACATGTCTTAGTTCTAAAAAATATGTTCCTTTCTACGTTTTCATAATTCATACATGTGTTACTTCTAAAAAATGTTTCTTTCTACGTTTTCATAATGCAGTCTACCATTCTGCAATGTAATCTTACGAACTCTACCAATGTCGAGACTAGACTTGCTCATGCATGATCACTTCATTTCTTGGAATCGGCAAGATATACAAGCAGCTATTGATTCTGACAGTATCCATGTTCAAATTTTCTTATCCAGAGTAACACAAGGACTCCAGGCAGCAACGGTACATGCTTTCCTGTCTACAAATGTTGGAAATCGCCTCAACATAATTCCTTCAAATAATCAGCAAGGTAACAGATCATTGAGGAAACACAAGTCACCGAGTTCTAAAGCTAAGCTCGATTCTGCAAGTTCAACTTTGCAAGAAGAAAATAGTAAAATTTGCATAAGGCGGATTCATAAACAAAAGTTGGAACTTATTACAGAAACTTGCTATCTGAATACTCCACCTGCTCATTTTCAAGTTCTTTTACATTCTTAACAATATCTTCTACTTTTCTTGACAAGTGATTCATGTGTTCTTCTATATATTCTAACAACTGGCGTAGTTGTTCCTGGTACATTGTACATCGACGCTTGCATCGCTGACGTTCATTGTTAAGCTCAATGGTAAGTTCTCTTATTCTCTGGTCCTTCTCGTCCTGAAAAAACAGGATTAAAAGATCAAAACAAAGACTCAAGCATGAATAGCAGGGGCATTTCTGCTCATGACAGTACTGTAAAATGAAAACAAATGAGGTTGCCATAAAAATATCTAAACCAGTTAACTTTTCAATTGGAACAAGTAACTTAACCGTTCTTTGAAAAGCCTAGATTCCAGCGACAAGCATTTACACAAATGCTAAGAATTTCATGACGAAGTTGGAACTAAATAATTGCTTGAGAAAGATCTGAGGTGGCTTCTGCCAACCTATATCTTTCCGGCAACAAGGAAGACAACAAAATCCAGTGCATTGGTAAAACATTATGGACGCCTAAAGAACCTGTACCAGTCCATGAACATTGAGGAAGACTGCATACCTCACTGACCAAAATTTTTGCAGATCCTCTCCATGGTACTTTACTGGGAGACATTAATGTGTGATTGTGCTCTCTTATAAATTTGGTCACAACCCATTTATCTCCATCCCTCAATGCTAGCCTCAACATTGCAGGACAGCCTTCTCGGGTGAGAGGGGGTGGAGGAAGAACTCTATCTTTCCTGTACACATACTTCTTTTCGCGAAAACCTTCTTTTGAGCAAACAAAATCCTGGCCAATAACCATGTTATTTATTCTTGAACGACGATTATGATGGATACGAATGGTAAACCCTGTACGCCTGCCATAACAAATGTAAAATTCCCGAGCATCATCTCTTGACTTGAACTCCATACCAATGTATGGCTCAACAACATCATTTATGGAAGGTAGAGTTTCATTAGATTGTTCCACAATCTTTTCAACTTCGCCGAGACAAAATTCCATATCTTTTGAAAGCTCATCATCCGCAAATTCATGGCCATTGTAGCTTTCCACCTGAAAACAACCCTGGCTTTCATCCAAATCAAACGATTGATTTGATGAGCTCTCCATTACACCACAAAAAATGCAGCTTTAATCAAGTGGTTCATCCATTCAATAACTGCAGGAGGTATAAAGCAATTCCCGTATTAGCAAATCCAACGATCAAATTCCAAATCAAGAATTCTGAAAAATAAAATTCTAAAGCTAAAGATTTTTTACATGTAATGTTCTATCAGTCAGCGACACCAAAATTATAATTAACCAAAAAAATCGAATAAATGAGCATCAATACTGTAACTACCAATGAAACCTCTCATAAAGATTCCATCTTGAACCATAATTTCCACAAATTACCATTATCTGAACATCAAATTGTCTGTTTTCGCTAGAACCCATTACGAAATGCTTCATCATGAAGCCAATTTAGGTAAACTTACAGTGAACTACTAAAAGCAACATCATATTCTCTAAAGTTAGAAACTTTTACACCAAGCAAAGGCAAAATGATAATAACAAAATAATATACCTGAGCTGGGTGAAGCGTTGAGAAGAAATATCTTCTCTGTGTCTTTCCTAATTACCATCTTCACCATAAATAAATCTTTTTCTTTCATTGTCACCTTTTGCTTTTCCAGGTAACCAAGCAGAAAGTGATAAATTTAAAAACGGTAACAAGAAAAAAGGAAAATAACTAAGAATGTTATTTTTTTAATTGAGAGGGAATTTATTAAAATGATGAACGTACCCGAGTTGAGAGCAGCTAAAAACCCTAGGATCCCAGGAGTGTTGAAAGCGGCTGCTCTGACATTATGGATCGGAGATGTATGTGATCTCACCTCTTTCCTCCTTAACTCCTCCCTGGGCCCCACCCTTTTGCCGTTTATATTTTCATGCTACGACTTGTGTTTTCGTTTAAACTAGTCCAGACGTCCGCCATTTCCCTCCTCTCTTTTTTTCTCTATTGTAATTTTTTAAAGGGATAATTACAGAAAGTCCTAAAAGAAATTTAAATTTCTAAAATGAAAAAACATATAAAATGCATACAGAATTGAAAACCTTTTTAATGTAATTATAAAAATTGCAAAATTTATTTTTTTATCGTGCGTCAGAAAATTGATCATGTGTTGATCATGCGACAAAGTTTATCATACACCATAAAATTTGATCATACATCAAAATGAGTACAAAACGAGAACAAATTGTTCTCAGTATTCTAGATACGAAAATGAGTATAAAACAATAATAAATTGTTCTCAGTGTTGTAGACACGAATATAAGAACAAAACGACAACAAATTAAATACAAACGAGAACAAAACAAGTACAAAACAAAAACAAACCGAGTATAAACAAGCACAAAATTAGAACAAATAATTACAAATAAGTGAAAAATGAAAACAAATCGAGTATATCTAACGAATGCATACAAAAATGAGTACTGATTGATCACTTTGACCATTAAAAATGAGTACATAATGAGTACATCAGCAACACATGCTTACAAAAAGTGAGTATAAAATGACTGCATCTCATAAATTTTTTTAAATTTTTTTGGTAAATTGTATAAAATGTATAAAGTTAAAAAATTTACAAAATCAATTTAATATCTTGTTATTATTTGGTAAAATTAATAATTTCGTTTAATTTGGCTCACTCAAATTTGAAGTTTAAACTTTTTTAAATAATTAATAAGTTAGAAACTTCTAATTCTCATCAGTTCAAGGGTTGATTTTGTAATTATTAAATATTTCAATGGCTGAAAAATAATTTCAAAAAAGGTAACATCTCCATTGGGGTTGCAACTAAGGTTTTGAAACCTTAGTCGCCGCCCCTCCACTGACGCCTCCTCTTAGTCCCTTGGTCTCCTGGTCATTGTGGCACCGCCTCTCTCTGTAGTGTTCTGTCTTGTCGCGCCGCCAATTTGACTTTCATCTCTTGTCTCCACGTCCACCGCTAGGAATAAAGAAACAGAGAGATAGCAAGGAACGAAAGAATGAAGAAACAAAGAAGAAAGAGAACGAAGCACGATTACAACAGTGGTTAACGAACCTTTAAATGGTGGAAGGTGAAGGAGAGAGAATAGACCGGATAGAGAGAGAGAGAGGTAGAGATAAGAGAAAGTGAAACGGGAGAGTGAGAAAAAGGACAAAGAGAGTCGGACCAAGAAAGAAATAGATGAAAGACAAGAGAGAAATGGACTAAAACAGAGGAGAGGAGTCGAGGAGGAGAAGAAGAACGATCGAGGAGAGAGGAGTAAGGAGAGGGAGAAGTCATGGCAGAGGAAGAGACGAGTTAGGGAAAAGAGAGCCAAGAGAGAGGAGGGAGAAAAATAATCAGAATCAGGTTTATAAGACACATATGTTTTACTCATTTTCAGCATTTGAGAAATTTTAATTTTAATTGTTACATAATGAATATTAAAGAAACACGTATTTACATTAATGAAATTTAAATATATAAATAGATAAGTGAGTAATTTCCTCTTTTTTAAACGTGTAATCTAGCCGACAAGCAAGCACTAATTTGTATGCATGATTTTGAATTTAATTATGTGTTGGAATTTGGAAAGTATCCTTTAGTTATGTTTAAGATATTTGACACCATCATTAATAGATTATAGAGAAAATTCTGCGTCAAACTCAACTCTTATGTTAACTAAAATTGTCAAAATAGACTTCCAATCTTGAATTATTAGACTATGCTAATATTCAAATTAATCAATCCGGCAATAGCATTCACAACAACTAAACAATCAAATATATTTATATGTTTACCATTGAACAAATGACTTGTTACTTTGTTTATTTAATATAACAAATTTTGAACAATTCATCATACCATTCAATATCTTATATTCTACCTTTTAAATCACATATTTTAACAATCCAACCAAAAATCTAAAAGTTAATCGACGAGAAGAAAGGAAAAAAAAATAACAAGGAGATGAGCTTTCCATTGGATTTGCATCTAGTGAATGATTTTACACAGCTTAAAATCGTGGAAAGTATATGGTTATACCTAATCAACAATGTTACAGTGTATAGAACACTAAACTTTTCAAGAAAAGAAAAAGATTATAATATAAACTGTCATGAAAATGTGAAATCCCAAGGCTATCTATGGTGAGAAAATTTTCAAGCTTTGGATTCGGCTTTCCGTATATTGTCAACTATGGCTTGAATCCTTGAAGATAGTTCATCTGTTTGCTCCTCAACATTATTCATAAAACTAAGCAGCTTTCTGCGATAAACTGAACACAACTGCTCTTGATGTTCCAAATCTTTGGTGAGTTCCTCAATTTTCTTATCCTTGTCGCCCTGCGAGCTCACAAAATGACAGAGTCGCTCAGAATCAAATCATGGTATCCAGAAAACGGAGAAAACAAGAATTCTTGGTGCATTATCATTGCAAGTTCTGCATCAAACATTCAAACTACCTAACGTGAATAACTGACTACCACTGCGGCAATGATTGTGCCAAAACAAATTGTAATCCAAATTAGAATGTTATCCAAAATTTATTTTTCCTGAAGGGAATAATTAAGCACTTCAACATGCATCACTGAGAAGCAATTTCACAGCCTACCATCGCAATTTAACGAAATGCTATTGATATCAGGAAGAATATGAAATTTGAATCTATTACCAGGCAACAATAAACATGACAATGAGGACATTTTATTAAGCAATTTCAGCTGTAGCCATGCAAGAAAAGTAAAAAAAAGTAGCAAGCAAGTATGTAAAAACCAATGTTCAAATTCTGGGTGTGGCAAAGGAAATATTAAAGAATACTAATCATTTGGAAACAAGGTAACCTCTAGAACTCGCCCAAAATGTTACATTTAAATCAACGGTCTATACTTTGGACCAAAAAAAATCCATGGTCTTTTCTACTTATTACAGTGAAACACAGAAGTTGACTGCAGAAAGCCAAAGATGCAGCTAGCTAAAGGGAAAATAAATATAAATGACAATCACCTACCAGCTAACAAAGATGACAAAGGTTAAAAACACTAGACAAATTTTCAAAACTTCGAATTCTAGAGACATGTATAAACTGAAACAGCTGCAACTAGATTTGATTGCACAAAGCTATACAGGCCACTATAAATAAAGCAACAACATGATACAGTATTCGTACTTTTAGAATCAACACATGTTGTCAGATTTAGCAAACCAGTAAAATATAAAGAAGAAAACACACAAAAAAAACCGTCATTCATCTACAATTTTTAAGAAGAGAGAAAAGCATCGAGGGCCAAGATACTAACCGCGGTGCTGAACGCATTAGCAGTAACAATCAAAGGATGGTTATGATCCTTTTCAAATCTTGTAACAACCCATTTTCCAGTCTTCTCCATTTTAACTAATATGGTTGCCTTGCAACCTTCTCGTGCACTTGACTGTGGCTTCGTATCTGGCCCAACTGCGCTCTTTTGATTAGGAGAAAAGCCCTGTTTGTTACAACCAAGCCGCCGAGCGAGAGTTCTACCATCAATCCCTGAACGACGACGTTGCATAATACGTACAACAAATCCTACTCGTCTAGCATACTCCATATAGAATTTCCTGGCTGCATCTTCAGAATCGAATTCCATACTCACATATGGTTCTACAATTTGACCTTCTACTGTACACGTCTTTTCCTCAACAGAGCTATCAGCTGCATCGACTTCCTTGTCCAAATCCACTGTAAAAAAAGATCATATGAACAATTTTAGGAGCTGTTTAACTAAGAAAAATTTCCATGTTTTTTAGAAAACTAAAAACCAGAAATAGAAAAGTGAAAAATTTACTCATGGAAAACTAGAACTATGTTTAGTTAAGAAAATAATTTTTATTTTCTATTTTGCTTTTATTTTTTAAAATAAAATAAAAAACAATGGAAATTTTAGTATTGTATGAATAAATTTTTTATTTTTTCAATTCTGTATTCTAATTTTTTTTTTTTAAATGAAAAATTTTCACAACTAAACAGCCCTAGAATTTTTCATTATTTTCTATTTTATTTTAAAAAATAAAAATAAAATAAAACAAAACAGAAAATAACTCAACTAAACATAGCATTAGTTGCTCGTCCATCTCCAAAAATCATAAATGTACCCCACACAATCAATGCAATTCACAACCTCAATTTCTAGGTAAAACCCTCATCAGTAAAATGACACAAAAGTTTACATTCAAAGATCCCATTTTAAAGAGCGGAAATACAATCTAATCCGAGGTTTAAATTCAAATGCTTAAATTGAGCAGATTGGGGAGAAAAAAATCTAGTCTTCCACTTGAAACCCAGCTATATCCATTCTTCAAGGTTTTGAAAGAAGCTTCACAAAATAGAATATAACAAAAATACATAAAACCAAAATTCCACCATATCCCTAAACCAAAAACCCTCCAAAAGAAAACCAACTCAGTTCCCACCAAGAAAAATGCTGTTCATTTAATATACCACTCGATCACAATGAAGAAACCATTGAAACACAAGCCCACCATCATGCTTTTCACTACTAAACCCGTTGCCCCCTCTCTTCTATGTCCAAATCATTTTTTTTTGTCGCTAGACTTTAGTTCTGAGGAACATAAAGATACCAATAACAAAATTCAAACCAAAGACGAATAGAGAAAACGAAATTACCAGACTCGGCACTAACAATTACAAGATAAGCATACACACAAAGGAGACATAAAAATCAGGGCTTTGGAACAAAACAAACAGCAAAGGAGGTTTCGTCATGGCAAAAAGAAACGAACTTACTAAAGAATCACCAAAGAAGAAGAGCCGAGACAGCCAAATTCGATTTGAGAAGCGATCTTCTCGTCAATGCGCCGGGCTCTACTAGATTAGCTCAAATAAATTGAAAATCACAACATGAGTTTCGCTTCCCTGTAATCCTCTCAGACCCTAAAAATAAGAAATGACTCCTCTTCTTATCTCCACCACTTCTAAAACGAGGCCTCGGAGAAAATTGGCCCAAAAAACTCAATTCCCACGTGGCAGTTTCTTATTGAGAAAGCTTATGACTTTTGTACCCTCAAACATGGAATTACATGTACGGGATCTTAACTCAACTGTACCCTTTGGTCTTCCAGCACTGAACTCGCTTAACTCTATCTGGCTCTCTCTCTCTCCCGCCACCAAAAGCTTCCAATCAAAACTTTCTTCTTCTGTCTGGTTCTTGCAAGGAGGAAAGAGGCTGTTTTGACTTGAGTTCATTGTCAAAGTGAGCCTTTCTGTACTTTCACTGCTGCATAATTCACTTATTTATACGTTTATTCTTCTTGCTAAATTTCGTGTCTTTGGCTTCTTTCGCTCGAAAACTGATTTGGGATTGTTTAGTTTCGTGTAAACATCTAGAAATTAAGCAACTTTTTTTCTGAATTATTGTGTTGTTCATTAATTAATTATCGAAAAGGCATAATTTTGTGGTGATAGTGGAAAAATTATCGGTTGTGTATTCTCTACGAGTATTTGTACTCGTGATGTTCAACTAATTAAAAGTATTTGTTTTTTCCTTTTTTTTTTAATCTGGAAGTGGATGAACAACCTTCTATCAGTGATGATGGGGATATGAATCACATTGTAGAGGGTTCTGATGAGAAAGAATTAGATACGCATGAAGGAAGTTCAGAAATGGAACCTTATATAGGTTTGGAGTTTGAGTCAGAAGAGGCAGCAAAGGTGTTCTATGATGGCTATGCCACGCGGCTGGGGTTCATCATGCGTGTTGATGCATTTCGAAGATCAATGCGTGATGGAAAGGTTGTTTGGCGAAGATTGGTTTGTAATAAAGAAGGCTTTCGTAAGTTGAGGCCCAGAAGAAGTGAGAATAGGAAACCCCGAGCTATCACAAGAGAAGGGTGCAAGGCAATGATAGTAGTCAAGAAAGAGAAAACGGGAAAATGGGTTGTAATGAGATTTGTCAAGGAGCATAATCATCCACTAGTACCTGCACCTGCCAATGGCCGTCGAAGTGTGCTTCTATCTCAAACACCGGTGAGTGCTTTTGGAGCAACAAAAGAATATAAGGAGATTTAATTTTACTCATATATCTTCTAACTGCTACTTTTACTTAATTATCGAGTTTAAATATTTTGTGAATCACTTAAAGCATAGTATTGAATTCTGCTCTTTCATCTCTATAAATTATATGGATCATACTTTGGATTATACCTTTCTTATCTTTAAATACTGATGAACGTGGAAGAACTGATATGCTACTTGGTTAATTTGAAGCATATCCCCATTGGAAAAGTCAAGATGATATCAAAATGGAATTTTCACTACCTATACATTGCTTAAACTATGCTCTCTGTCTTTATACAGGATGCGCTTTCAGTCCGTTGCTATGCTGCTTGCTTTTTACCTTTGCGAAAGTGTAATGATTATTGGAATGTGTTGCTTAGCGCCTTACTGAGAGCATGTGTTCCGATCTGCTCCTTAGAGTGTTTGCAATCAACGGCGTTGCTATTAATTCTTTTAGGATTTGAATCTTATAAACAATCATTATATTGGACAGAATTACCAAAATTGATTGAATTTTATTATGTGTGTGCAAAAAGTAGAATGAAATTCATATTCTGCTTTCTTCAACTTTTGCTAGAGTAATTTATGTTGCCAAGTGAATGAGCCATGGATCCATTATGGTTATGCATGCTTTATCATAAACTGTTTTCACAGAATCGTAGCCTATCTTATTTTTTGTTGATTGGGACTTTGCATTCATTGACAAGGAAAGGGCAAGGAATGAACTGGTGGCTTACATGTATACTGTGACTTACATTTTTGTTTAGTTGTGAATATCTCTTGTAGAGTCTCTGCCTTTGAGGACGACTACATTCTCATTTTACTTATGCTATCAGTACTTGCTTTTTTCTTGAAGCTTCTGGTTTATACCAAGATACACAAGAATTTTTTCATTTTCTGCTGTAATCTTGCTACTACAATATATTTACCTCTCTTCTAATATTTTGAAGGATGAGAAAGATTTGGAGATCCGGGAATTGACTGCAGAGTTACATCGAGAGCGAAAACGGTGTGCAGCTTATCAAGAACAGCTTGCAATGGTATTGAGAGATATGGAGGAACACTCAGATCACCTGTCAAGAAATATTGACGACATTGTTCATAGTATAAGAGAAATTGAAGCGAGAAGGTAGTTTACTTATAACTTTTAGCTCTATTAGATATTATTCCAATTGGCTTTTCTTTGTACAATTTGTTAGATATACTTTGCTTTACGAATGTAGGATGAACTTATAGGTTGAGCTGTATTCCCTTGTCCTAGCATTGGAAAAAAATTTTGTGAAATCAGCTGGTCTTCAAAAATTTCATGCCATATTAATTTTGTTTTTATTGCAAGGAAAGTAAAATTGTTTAACATGTTGAGTGATTAACATTTTCAACTTTACATCTGAAATTTTATGCTGCAATCATTTTAGTCATTTGACGATGACCATTCAAGTTGATAATATTTTTTTGTTTACAAATGATTGAATGCTTGAACCTAAGTACCTGAGACCTCAGGTTAATAATGCACACACGCAAATTATTTGAACTGGCCATAAGTGGCCAAGTAGATAATATTTTCTAGTGAACATTGTTGGTCTTGTTCGCTCTTTAGGCCCCTGGTTGGTCTTGCCTTGTTTGGTTGATCCAGAAAAGGAAATTTTCAGGCACAGCAAAGCTGACAGTGGAGACACAATAAAGCACCAAAGCCAAAATCACAAGCACGCACAGAATCACCATTGCAGCCATGCTGAAACCTGTCAGAAGCCCGACCTTTATCAGCAGAGCATAAACCATTGAAACTGTCAAACACCCCACACCAACAACTAATCCGCACACGGATATCACCACCAAGCTGCTCTTCCCCATACCCTTTATAGTTTTTTCTTTGAAACAATTTTCTGGATCCATGTTCACATAAACTTTCAGCGATTTCGCGAAAAGGGTTGACAGGAGAAACCATGAAAAAGACAACACTTCGAAGAAAATGAGCAAATCTCCTTGCATGGTCTTCTTGTCATTGGAAACAAAGCCTTTTCCTATGAACACTGCAACTGTAAAAAGAGAATTTACTTTAATCAGGTCATCTAATATTGCTTTTGTGTGAACTGCACTGTAGTTTGATCGTTGCCTCGGCGGCAGCAATTGTTGCCTACGAGAATGTGAAAAAAAAAAGGTGCTGTTAGGGATTTTCTATAAAATGCAATGATTGTTTACATGTTGTTGATGATCTTGAAGTTCAGAATTTGACTGTGTAAAGAAATATAATTGAATGAGATGCATATGAAGAGAAGAGAGATACTGAGCCTCGGTTGTGTCGCGGTTCATGATAATTCAGAATCTTGTTGCTGTTGAACTCGACTGCTGATTGTTTCTGTGGTTAGTTGCTAGTAACTAGTAAGGATTGCTTGTCTGTTAGTTTTATAGAAGATTATTATTTCATATTGCTTAAATAAATTTTAGCCAAATCTCTGATTCTGATTTTTTTTGTTAAATTTTTTGTCATCCCTGTGGTTTGGTCAAATCTTTTATGTTGTCCCTCAAGTTTAAAAAGGCTTATCTCCCGTCCCTGAGGTTTCTCTCCGTTAGTCCACATAACAGAGAACATTTATTTTGCTAACATGGCACTACTTTCAACTAAAAAAATAGTTTTTAATGACAAAAATACTCTTCCAGTGTAATGTCTCATGCTCTCTCCCTTCTCTCATCTCTTCCATTAAACTCAAATTGGAAAACCCACACACTACATGGAAAATTCCTGATTGAAAAATTCATGCCTCATCTTTGTTCTTTTCTGCTGAATTGAATGACTGAATCAACTTGGATTGTGATTGTTCTGCTAAAAATCGCTTCAGATGCAAAATATTGCATCTTAGTTAGGTTTCGATGAAGGTGTGCTGAGTGATTTGTGATTTATTATCATTTTTTGTCGAAGGCTTGCATTTGTTTGGCAGATGACGATGTTTGGTATTGTTTTTCTCTTCAATTTGTTAGGGAGAGTGAGGGAGTGTTGGTGGTTTTTGAGAGTGAGGTGAGGTAAAACTTTATGGTGAAAGAAAGAGGTTTGTGGTGAGGAGAGAATGATCTGGTTTGAGTTTTTCTTTTTCCAGTATTGTAAGAGCGAGCGAGAGAGAGAGGTGAAGGGAGGGAGAGATGGGGGAGTGGGGCTTCGGAACCTGACTTGCTAGTAGGGGGAAACATGATATTTCGCACTTTCTATAACGTTGGACTAACAGCAGAAAACTTCGGGGACGGGAGTGAAGCCTCTTTAAATCCGCATAAAAGATTTCTTGTTTACAAGATTTCCATCTAGATTTCTTGTTTTGATTGTGCTTCAATCATTGAAATTAAAAAAAAAAGAAAGAAAATTAGTGATTGATGAACTTGGTTTTCTTATTCAGCGTTCCGGTAGGGTAGCCACTAATTAACCACGTTGTTAATTATGACTTTGCTAAACCTAATATATTATTATATAGCTATTATATTTCTTTTGGTGAAGGAAACATGTATATGTTTTCGATCATTTGATCAAAGATGGCAAGGGATTTAACCTTCTCTTTTTTTTAACAAGATTTCCATCTAGATTTCTTGTTTTGATTGTGCTTCAATCATTTAAAAAAATAAATTAGTGATTGATGAACTTGGTTTTCTTATTCAGCTTTCGTTACGTTAGCCACTAATTAACCAAGTTGTTGATTATGATTTTGCTAAACCTAATGTATTATTATATAGCTATTATATTTCTTTTGGTGAAGGAAAGATGTGTATGCTGTTGATCATTTGATTAAGTATTTTAATTTCGTGACTAATTCATGATAACTAAACAATGGTTTAACTTTTGCGATGCTAAGAAGTCATGCGACTAATTTGGCATGAAAAAACTGCTGCACATTGGCAACTTCTCTACACAAATTCATGAGGACAACTATAAGCCACTTGTTTTTTCTTACAAGTTCATGAGGAAAGTTAAAGCTACTTGTTTTTCTTACATACACAAATTTATTCATTTTTCCCAGAAGCAGTAATAATCATGAAGTAGAGTCCTTGTGGTGTGAAAGAAAATGCCATGCCCATTGGACATGTTTTGTGATGGTAACAGACGAAGATTACTAATTATATGTGGAATCTTTGATCTCTTAGAACTTAAGTCCTCTTAGCACTGAAGCCGTCTTTAATACCAGTAAGCTTACACTTATTGGTCAGTTAAGACTATATTTAGACGAGAGTTTCTCATATCTCCAGGATCAAAAATAGCTTCTGAGGTTCAAGTTTAAGGAAAAACCGAACAGGAGATGAATCTAATCCCATTTGTCGATCTATTCCTGGAATAAGTAAATATTCTTTCTTTAGCATTGGTAACAAATTCATTTTCCATGAGATACCTCTCATATCTTTTAAAATGAACGAAGATTACTCGAGTGAATATTGATCGATAAACCAAATATAGGACTAACAATTTGGTTATCCCGTTATTAGAGAAAATAAAAATCACCTTTTAACATGTAACATCGTCACCCTTATATAAATATACTTTTTCAACATTTTGCATCAATGATCCAACCATTAATTTTATTACTTAGGTATTGAACAGTACTTTTCATGTTGCAATAGAAATCTTGAATTCTGATACTCAAGATTGACAATTCACATTCACTAGAAAGTAAAACAATACCTTGGCCAACTTCTTGGATGGACCTGTTAATTAAGCATTGGCACCAAGATAATTTACAGCAGAAAGCAGGGAAAGAAAATAAACAACCAAAGCAACAGAAACAATCACGACAAGCACTATTATTGCAGCGACGACCAAGCCGAGATTTCCCACCTTAATTTTTATAACACAACCCATTGAAGCCGTCAAGAACATCACCCCAAACTGCGAACCTAGAGCGGACAATCTCAACGCATAACTCCAGTTTCTCCACCTGTCTTGGTGGAAACATTCTCTGTTGTCCGAATACCGGTTCAGATAAACCTTCTGCGATTTCGCTAACAGACTTGACAGGAGGAAACATGCGAACGACACTACTTCGCATAGAACTAGTGCCTTTCCGACACCGCCATCTTCGCTTGAGGCGAGGCCTAGGCCTATGAAGACTGCGACTGTAAAGAGTGAGTTGACGTTTACAAGGTCGTCTAGTAACTTTGTGTAGACTTGAAGGCGGTTGTCTTGATCAGCCCTGGATTTATGGAAGAAGAGATCAGTCAGAGTTTTGTTTGAATTGACAGCAATGATCAGATAAAATATAAATCTACATTTACATAATGAAGATTAAAGAGAGATATGTACATGGGAGAGTTTATTGTTGATATAGTTTCTCAGTTCTCCACCTGGGAGGGTTCAATACTTTTGGACACTTTTATAAGCATCTTGATATTTGGCACAAAAGAAAATAAAATTAAGTTCTTAAGTCGAAGGTTACCATCACACGTTAATTTTTAATAATATTTACGTTAACACTCCATATGAATGATATGGTTTATGAATTAGGATTTGCTAATTATAATTTGATGTTGTATAAAGTGCATAAGTAAATAAAGAATGTGCCATGTCATTTTTCCGTTAATAATTTTAACATAATTTATATTAACATTAATTGGTAAACAAAATCAAAGTTATCAAAAGCAATTCATTAAATTTAAAAATTCACTAGTAACAATATATGTTTTTCACCCTACTAAATTGATAACGGAAAAGTTGTTTTGTATAGTATGATTTTACTATAATTTACACTAAGCAGGTAATATACAATTTAAGGGACATATAAAAGAATATTATATGATAAGATATGGCACGGCATTAAACATTTAAATCCAATTGCAAAAGGAACTGAATTGATTAAATCACCTCAAAATTGTTTGCAGCCTCAAAATGTTGGAATTTTTATAGGAGAGGGCAGTGAGTGATGTTGATGTGGTCGTACTTTTATAAGCAAGGAGTGTTATGTTCAACAAATAATCAAAACCTAAATAAACATTAACTTATAATGCATATCTTCTTTCTTTGGTTTGGTGAATTCTTCTTAGAATTGTCACGTTTCATACATAATAAAGCCATAAATTTGAACTTTCAAAACACAAAATTCTCTTGAATGGATGAATTAAATAAACTGTAATCAAATCTTCTTATAATCAGCTTGTAATTTTCCAACTATCCATTAAACCTAAAATCAACATTGTAATTAGCTGTAATTGTCCAAAGCACCATGAAAATATAAGGCATTCTTTTATTAATTTGAGGGCGAAAACTAGAGCGTGTGTTAAAGTTTTCTGTAATCGTATAACAATTGACATATCACACAACTAATTACGTGAGAAAAATACTGCTGTGCCTCGGAAACTTTATGTGCTCGAGTTCTTTGTGGAGACGTAACTGAGTTGGTTACGCACGGACTTATAACTCATTACTATTATAGTCGAAAGTTCAATTTTTGATGAAATAAATAAAATCAACTGTTAAAAAAGTGATTCCTATGAAATTAGCAAGGCTTCTACATTTATAAAACTAAGTTCAATTTCGGTACGTAATAACAACAACCATGCAAGTTGATTTTGGTGGTTAGAGTACTTAATCAAGTTCCAATTACAGCTGTCTAATTAAAACTTGTTTGGCATGGAGTTTCAACAAAATTACGAGTATTGGTTGCTTCGTATACGTTAATCAATTAATTAATGTATTATATATTTAACATATAAAAAAATGTACAATATATCTAATTTTTTTTAGCAGAATATATATCTGATTTGTTAGTCTGCAATTCGCTATCTAATTTATCAGAATAAATGCTTCATAAGCATCGTTTTTTGTAATATAGTTTTTTTTTTCTCAAGAATTCATTTTTCAAGAACTTGTAAACATTGCGGGGCATAATACAAGATAGGGTGCGCAAACTTTCTGATAACTGGACAATATTTCTAATTCTAATGATAAGTCAAATCATATTAACATGGATAATTACCCAGAACTTCCTATAATATGTTCTATTTAGTTTGCTACTTTTGGAATTTTCCTTAGCTTTTCTTTTAATATAATGGATGAATTTAACCGAAAAAAAAAGAGAAATTTCCAAAAATGAAATGAGATGAGATATTATATTATAACCAAGCACGCCTTCCAGTTAAAAAAAAAAAAGTAAAGTCAAATCTTGATATTGTTATTGAAGCGATATGGGTTAAGCCTACTAACTTTGAAAGACTTAGCCCAAATCCTTAAGTTGATGAAGAAGAAGTTCACAAAATGTATTGTAACGAGAGGGCTTGGTTAAAAAAAAAAAAAGGAGCGGTCAGATTTATTCAGTCTCCAAATTAGTTAAGTAGTTAAAACATAGATGATTCAAAAAGTTAAAAGAACCCAACTCTCTATAGACCTAACTCTCTACTTGTCCTGAGGCTACATTTTACTCTCTTAAGAGGCTTAATTTTATTCATGCTCACTCTAAATTTGTGTTTGTAACAGTTAAGTTTATATTTGTTGCAAAAAAGTCATTAAACATGATTTTTATCCTCAGTCGGTCACTACGACCGAATATTAGAAATCTCTGGAGTGGAAACTGACTAGACATGCGACATCACTTAAAAAAATGCCACGTGGCACGCTGATATGAAAACCCAACCAAAACTAACCCGAAAATCGACCTGAAATCTAGGCTAACCACCCTTTCTGCTCTTTCTCTTCCTCACAAACCTATCCCCGATTCACAAACCACAAGCCATCTCTGCAACTTTCTTCTTCATCTTTGGTGCAGAAACAAAAGTAAAAAACCACAAGCCATCTTCTTCATCTTCCAAATCAAGTACAAAGACCCATCTGTGCAGCTTCTAAGTATGGTTGTCGCTGCATCATCAAAACCAGACCCGACCACCGCAACTTCATGATGTTTTAGTTACTTAATTATATCATCTTTCTATTTTTAGAACAAATTGGGGTGGACCCTAGACCTTTAACGCAACCACCGTGTCTATGGAGGAACAAACCGAGTGGCCGATCGACTTGCAAATTGGGGTGACAGCTGCCAGAACAACCTCCACCTGAAATTTTGCAGATTATGTTGGAATCCTTTTCTAGAGTTGTTACCAAAAAAATAAATGTTTCTATTTCTCTTTTGTTTGGATAAATTCTTCTTTCTCAATTCAGAATTTTAGATGATTGAACATTAAAAATAAATTACAATTAGAAACATAAAGATTTTAAAACCCAAAAAAATAAAAAGAAGATTCATTCATGGTTGCCGACAAACGAAGTGGTCTTCGATTGGTTAATAAAAATGGAGAATGGATAGAATACTATTTGGCCAGTCTTGCTCGTGGGAATGATGTCTCGGGTCGGTAAGCAACTAAAATTGGTGGCATAGACGAGGAAGATTGGTGTTTGATGTTTGGATTTTTGGGTTTGGCCTATTTAGTATCTTTGAGTTAGGTCGATAAGCAACTGAAATTTAGAGTTTTAAGTTTTGTTCAGTATTAACCAGTGATGGTAAGCGAATTGGGAGTTTTGAGTTTATTGGATTTGTTACTGGTGAAGTTTGATTGTGAAAAATTGTTTTTAGAGAGAGAGATTAAATTTTTGTTTAGGAAAAAGATGATAAAGGAAGAAGAAGAAGAAGAAGAGAAGAAGGGGTGGTTAGCTTAGCTTTCGTGTCGGTTTTCAGGTTAAATCTGGCTGGGTTTCCACATCAGCGTGCCTCAAGGCATTTTTAAGTAGACATGACCAAAACCGAATCGGACTGCCTATTCATACCGAAACCGAAATTGGAACCTAGCCAACCGGGACTGACCAAACCATCGCGCCAATGGTACAGTTCAGGTTCCATGTTTTGGAAACCTATCGAATTGGTGGTTCAACCAACCCAACCCAACAGACCAACACATCCCCATTTCTTTGCTTCCTTATGGCAATGGTCATATTTGGGTCCAACAGTCATTTTGACTGTTGGAGCCCTTTTTACTTTTTTTTTTTAATTTTTCACTATTAATATCATTTCTCTCCCTCTTAAAATTTTCACACAATTTATATGCTCTCTCAAAATTCTCTCATTCAATTTAATTAATCTCAAAATTCTCATTTTTTTACTATATTTATTATTACAAATACAAAAAATTAATTATTGTTACTATATTTTTTATTATATTATTTTTATTAACATTGTTATATTTGCCATACATTTTTCAAAATTAATTTTTTTTCAACATTTTTGGTATTTAGAAAAAAAAAAGGAAGTGAAGATAGAACATTTGAAAATGTTGAGATGAATGCATATTTGCAAACTCAAAAGAGCAAAACTCAACCACCTCTCACACAAGAGGAAAGGGGAAATGTCAAAATATGGAATTTTAATATTTTCAAGGTTCATTTCTAAAGGACGCCAAGAGGAGATGTTAATTTTAACGTTTATTGTAATTATTGTAATCATGTTTACAAATTGAAGCACAAAGGTGGATATGACACTTTCACCCACCATTTGCAATCAAAACACCCACTCAAAGTTAGATTGGCGCACGATCAAACTTAAATAACCGGGTTTGCTTCTTCTTCTAACTCTCCTCAATTATTTCATTATAATGAAGCTAATTGTAGATCTGAATTAGCTCAAATGGTAGTTATTGATCATTTGTCTTT
>CAODLS010838907.1:0-14180 GCA_948243855.1 Flueggea neowawraea
GTTACAAAAACACACCAAATGGTCCCTAATCCCGAACCAAGCATAACCCGATGTTCCCGATGGTTCCAATCAACTCTAAACAACCCATTGAACCTAGATATAGCTTCAGTTTGCATCAAAAACCTCAAAATCATCCAAAACTGAAAATTAAATTTTCGGACCAAATTGACCCGTTAATGAAAAATCATCAAATCTCCATTCTTAAGCTAAATTAAAGTTCATTCAACCTTAATCTATCATTATCCAACAAAAAACAACTCCAAAAAGTCCAAAAATCACAAAAATCCAACTCAAAATCATCAAAAACCCAAATTCAGCTCAAAAACTGAAAACTAACCAAAACCAGTCGGTTCAACCATGAAACCAAGCAAAAATAGGAGAGAGAAAGAGGAAATCACCTTATCTTGGGGTGGAAATGGAAGAGGAACGAAGAGAGAGAGAGAGAGTTTTGGAGAGAGAGAGTCATTTTCTGGGTTTGGTGAACAGTGTTTGACGAAGAAAGAATATGGAGTCGGTTGTCTTGGTCGGTAGGGTCGGCTGGGCTTTAAAAGAGGTAGTAGCAGCCAAAACGAACCCACTGACCAGTCGAACCGAACCAGCTAACCAACCCAGCAGTCAAAACCGAATCATTTCCAAATCAAACTTAACCAAACCAGTCCATAAAAAGAACCTAATCAACCCACTAATGAATTTTGCATCCATCTTCAAAACCCAAACTATTTCACAAAAATAAATCAAGCCAATTTAGTATGAATCAACCCAACCGGTTAAACCAGTGGACCAAACCGGTAAACCAAACCAGTAAATAACCCAACCGAAAATCACCCCTCTTTTTTTTTTTTTCCAGATTTTCTTTTTCAATTTCCAACAATTTTTCAATTAATAAATGACTTTCAAATCACCAAAAATAAAAATTCAAATTTTTACCCAAATTTATTTATAATAATTATCCAAAAATAATTATTCTAAAAATAATTATCCACCAATAATTATTCAAAATAATTACTCCAAATATAATTATCCAAAAAGGCTTCTAAAAATTATTCGAGGTATTACAAAAGGTATAACATGGACAACAGAAGAAAAAAGGGTAAGATTCCCTAGTGAGGAAACATCACCTCATACCGCCTCGTACGTGCCTCATAAATACTGGTTTGAAAACCACCTTTCAAAATACCGTACACGTACATATATACCATATAGCATACACACTACATACATAGTATATTTTCCCAAAATACATTTTAACAAAACGTTCGCATCTAGAACATTCACATGCATTCAGATAATATATACATATATTTTGTGTTTTCATAATACGGGACCATGAATTATCTTCATATCCAAATAGCAGTGTGGACTCCGCTACATGTCTGCTCAAATAAATGAGTATATCTTGCCTAGATACACAATCACCCCAATCCCTGGTGACTAGGGCCAGAAACATACAATGGCATACCAAAAACTACATACTCCATAGTAGGGTGCACATACAATGGTATATCAAAGACTACATACTCTATAGTAGGGTGATAACATACAATGGTATATCAAAGACTACATACTCCGTAGTAGGGTGAACATACAATGGTATACCAAATACTACATACTCCGTAGTAGGGAGTCCCCATGTCAATATGTTATATACATAGTATTCCACATACAAACATGCAATATCTTTTCCTTTATACCATTATTTACCAAATATCCTTGTATATATATACCCATATATACTTTAGATTTTTTCATATCAAAACGTTAGTTATTAACAATCACATATCCAGATTATTAATTAACCCAATAATTATTAGTCAATTTATGTCATAACCAGACATATCAAAAATAGCATACTAAATTTTGAAAGACACAGCTTATGTGTCTGAAGCTGCTATTTCACTCACCTGGTATCCAAAGTCGTGGATCCAGTCAAATATTGCTCACGAGTGGCTGCTCCTACTGGCAGACACACTGAGCTGTGCATATACAGACATAGCAATTATCAATATGTGGTACTGTGGCGGTACCGATGCATGTATGCGAGTGCAAAGGCTGACTAACTCTCGATGGCATCGAGAACTCATGCCCAA
Organism: Flueggea neowawraea; assembly: GCA_948243855.1. Classification (NCBI taxonomy): domain Eukaryota; kingdom Viridiplantae; phylum Streptophyta; class Magnoliopsida; order Malpighiales; family Phyllanthaceae; genus Flueggea; species Flueggea neowawraea. The sequence continues at coordinate 2,088 of CAODLS010838907.1, forward strand.
AATACCCAAACTCCCCATTTCGATCTATACCCGATCGATCAAACACTCATACTAGCTGCAATCAGCCTCTCAAGCAAGGATCTAGCCTCAAATCCTACAAACAACTTCAGAATCATCAAGAATCCAAATCCCCAAATTCAGAGTTCTTGACCCACTCGACACAAATCATTAAATCTTGACACTCAGTGTCAGATCTATGCATTTCTAACATCAATCTATCATAATACATCAGATACAACTCCGGAGCTGATGAGAAATCTACAAGAATTCGGAACCCTAGCTCGGATCAAACCAATTTCGTTCAAACACGAAACCCTTGGTAACCGAAACTAGAATCATGTGGTTACAACCTTAACCAAGCTTAATCTACCCATATTTAACTTCCTTCATAACAGAAAAGGAAGATCTGAACAAAACCCCAAAATCCGTTCAAACTCCTAAATGAACAAAAATGAGGTGAGATGACGGAAAGAAGAGATCAAAGAACGATTCTTACATTCAGAATCGCAATGGAAGTGCTAAGGAATGATTGCAAGTGCAGAGGAGTAGTTGAGATAGTGATTTCGGTGATTGAGATGAGTTATGACAGAAGAGTCGTAGGTGGGTGTATTTATAGAACCTCAGAACTGAAACGTGACATTTCATTTAATGATCGCAGAAAAGGCCCATCTACGTGCGTTGAACCTTCTTCTACGCACATTAACCAAGTACTATGTGCACAGACGAATCTCCTGTGTGCGTAAACGGAAGATCTGACAACTTTTCCCTCACAGATCAACGATTAACGTGCACACCACATAGTGCTATGCACGTAGATCACCATGCACTCCCCACGGTTCCAAGTCCAAATCACGTCCAACGTGCGCGAACGTCTCCAACGCACACAGACGTGCCCAAGCACACTCACGGTCTGGATCAGACATCCATCTACGCACGTAGCACAATCACCTACGCACGTAGACGGCACCCTGATCTCAATCTATGCGCGTAGAACGTCTCCAACGCACACAGATGACCTGCTATGTGCTTTGCACACACAAACTACCTCCAAACATTCTCGATCGAAGTTTAACACCTCAAAGCCCCGAATTTCCCTGAAGTTTTGACGGAATACTATCAAATTCTGGTCAGAAGGAACGAGATATTACAATTTTCCTACAGAGAATATAATTTAGCTTTAAGAAAAGAACAAATGTCATATCATTGATTTTTATGTTAAGCAGGATAAAACAAACACTCCCAAAAGGTAATTTAAGCTTTAAATAATTATGTTTCATTTACAACATTAATATAAGCAAGTGATTTCCAATTTGTCTGAAAAAGCTATTCGTCTATCATAAATATTCTTATGAATAGATAACATTCCATAACACTGTATGATTATTCATTTGTTTTCATAACATATTCTGATTATCAGTTTAATCCTGATTATAATAATCGAAATAAAGGATCTGGTTGAAGTAATCGATGCTCTTTAATTTTCTTCTCAATTACAACCTTATTGCCCCCCATTACCCTATCTACTTCCTTCCCTTTCTCCGCATCACCAATGTTGGCAACGACTCCACGTCAAACTCCTGCGCCACATCCTACAGATTCCCCATGCACCGGCAACCAATTAATTTCGTATTAGTTATTAATCACAAAATTAAATCAAATCAAAATCAGAGTTACATAACAATAAAATTGTAGCTCATTAGTACTGGAGTCAACTATAGCACTAAAGAGTTGTGGATTTGAAAGCTAATGAGAACAATTAAATTGAATTATAAAAACAATTAGAGATACGTACAGGTTATTCATCGAAGTTAATCTTGACGAATTCGTAGTAAGCCTGAGATCACTTCCACTATGGGCTCCATAAATTTTCAGTAGAGCTAACAAATCGTGTTCGAGTGTCTGATTCGTGTCTTGTCAATTTGTCTTTTTGTTCCCCATTTTTTGGTTGGAAATTTGGGGAAACAATGTTGCCCTTTAGTGGATTTGTGGATTGCGAGCGTACCAAAGAATGAAGGTGTTTCTAAACCAAAAGAATAGAAATTGCGCTCAAAATCTTGACTTCTTATCAAAACGATTGAAAACGAGCATGCTTCAAGAAATAGTTTTGTTGCTTCTTTGCTAAATCTTGTTCTCAAATCTCAAGCATTGACATTTACATATATGAGCATGGATGTCTTTGCAAAGGCCTTATTGGTGCAATTTTAAGACCTTAAAGATGGAATTCTTTTCTAATGGATTTTAGAGGTTTTGGAATTGGATATAAGATTAAAGATCCAATGAATCAGGTAATTTCTTCTGCAAATCTGTTTACTTGTATCAAATTGAATGATTTTCAGCTTGCAGACTTCAGTGTCCGTGTTCCACAATCGATTTTCGGGTCTCAGTTCGGTTTTCGATTTGTGTTTCATGTTGAGTTTTCACATCAGCATCCATTTGGCGTCCACATGGCGATATTTGCGTGACATGGTATGTCTAGTCATCTTTCCGGCCTTGGCGATTTCTAAAAACCGGCCATATATAATGACATTCATGGAATGAAATTCAATTTTTAATAATCTTCCTACAACAAATCTGAATATAGTGACCATGATAAACTTTTCTTAAATTTAAGAAGACCGTCAGTAAAATTAACCCTGATAGTATGGATGTGGAAAAAAAAAAGTCTAAAGAACCCTTAATTAAAAATTCCTTAAAAGTTAGAACATAAACGTATAAACCCTCAATTAAAATGCCACATTAAATATTGTGTCACATCCTAATTCGACTATGTGAATTAAAACTGCCATATTAAATATTGTGTTGCAAAAATAAAGGCATTCCCTTCAAAAACTCGGTTGAAAAAAAATCTCAATTACTAACATTATTGGACACCTCCTCTTATCTAGAAGTCTTACTATTACAATATTGCCATTCCTTATACTACAACATGGAAAAATAGCAATTAAGCCACTATTTTGCTTACGGCACCGTAAAAAGATTGCTATCTTCTATGAGCCGATTAATAAAATCTAAGTAACCACAATTTTATGTTTTCTTGTTGCATAATTTAATTAATCTGATAAAAAAATTCTAATAATGATGCTTTGTCTCATTAAGCCTTTTGGATCTGCCTTTAAAAGTAGTGTCTTTATGTTGATTTATGAAGTATATACGAATATATGGATTAAACACACACAAAAAACATTGAATTATTGAAATACAACTAAGGTACAAATATATAAAAAAAAATAAAATATTTAGCAATTATTAGATGGAGTTGATAATGAGATGCTATGTTTAGAGTATGGGTTATGAAAATATTGATATTAATTAGAAGCCATCACATAAAGAAAATAAAAAAAGCAAAAGAAAGATGCAAACGAGAATGAAGATAATGAATCAATAAAAACGATTTAAATATCGAATAAAACAAATCATATCATTTAAATTTAGTATTTCATGTCAAATTTTAAATAAATTATACTATTTTATAAAACTATGAAAGTGGGGAAATAAAAAAAAGTCTTAAATATCTTGTTCAATTACCATAGTAAAATAATAATAAATAAAAAATAAAACATGTATAAAAGAATTCCTTGCTGAAGCGATTGAAAGAAATCCTTGTTCAATTTATGACAATTACCATAGTAAACTAAAAATAAAAAGTAAAATGGTGTATAAAAGAAATCCTTGCTCAAGCAAATGGAGAATTTTTGTTCAATTTAACGGCCATTACTATCATAAAATACTATTTTAAAAATTTTAAATTAAAATCTTGTTCCTGTGATAGACCATATTACTCCTAATCCAAATATTATACTATTCCTATACTAGAAACATTAGAACCGAAATCATTTCTTCGAACTTATATAAGATAGCCACCATCATTACACGTTAGTAGACAATAACTGCTTGATAAGCCAAGGTTGCTGAGGAGAAACAAATTTTAGACGTCTTACTGCTTGATGATCTAATTATTATACATGGGATTGAAAGTATCGTTGTAGAGACTAGGTATTTGAACAAATCCTTTTGGTCAGCAAATGATTATTGTTAGGAGAAATGTATCCATTAGGATTGTATTTAATACTATAAAACCATTTCCAGGAAACTATATTTAATGCACAATTATGAGGTTTTAGTGATTGTTGTGTTAATTAGCTAATATAGGTGATGTAGTCGAGTCATTTTGCTTATTACAGATACACTTTGCAATATTTTATCCATACGCTTGTAACTTTTTAGATTCACGGACATATATTTTTATTTTGTACGAACATGCAATATTGTTTACATGTTGTTTTTTGTTTACATATTTTTTGAATGTTGTTATATATTGTTGATATTGTATTTATATGTTAAAAATAATATATAAATAAATATGTATTTTTATATGTTGTTGATACCTTATTTATATGTTGTTTTCATCACATAAACAACATATAAACATCATATAAATAAGATATATGTTGTTAATTTATTGTATATATATAATTTACATGTTGAAAACAATATGAAAATAAATCTGTAATTTATATGTTGTTGATTATATATTGTTTATATGTTATTGATATATTGTATATATGCTATTTTCAATATATAAACAACATATAAACAATATATCATCAATATATAAATAATATTCAAGTTTTAAAACAAGAAATAACATTTAAACAAGTCCAAAATATGGATAACATGTAAACAAATTTTAAACAAGAAATAACATATAAACAAGATTTAAACAATAAACAACATATAAGTCTATATAAACAAGTTTTAAAGGACTCCGTAAAAATGTAATTTATTAACCTTAAAAATGTAATTTATAAAATTTGGTGCGACAGAGTTCGTAATTTTTTATTTTTCTGCCAAAATATTGAAAATGAGCCTAGTGAATCCGTAATATATTAATTTGGGTGCTGTGAATTTGAAAATGATCCTTCCTACTTAGGTTTGTAGATTGACTCTTAATTAGTTTAGAAGAGTCCAACTCCTGGTCAGTATATAATACTGACTCAAACTTCTAATCCACAAGTGTCTACACAAATATACATAAAAAAAACTATCCCCCTCTTTAGTGTGTGTGTGTGTGCCGTTGGCCTCTAATGGTTAGGAGGAGAATATATCATTCTTCATCGCATGCTCAATCCTTCACGTAAGAGATCATTCTGGTGGCTTTTAGGTTACGAATACATGACATGTTCGCGTCGTTCCAATAAAAGTGATTCGTGGCGACTAACAATGGATTGTTTCCTGTGTATCTAATCAAATTTTTTTGTTGCGCATATTGAAGTTGATTCTCGATCCTCTATTATTCGTTAATTATTTATTGTTTATTAAATACCTTCAATTATAGTGTATATCACACAATCAAGAATAGCCTATAATTTTTTTAAGTACCAAACCATCACTTTAATCTCGATTACTCTCTAATCGAAATCGAGCAGCGTAACAAAGTCATATGCTTCCTAACTTTCTTCTCAAGCTTATCCTTCTTACCCCCCACAACTCTGCCCACTTCCTTCCCGCCCTTTACTGAGCATCACCGTTGGTGGTTTAATGGGGAGTCCAATAGACTTCCTTCCCATTGAACCACTAATGGGGAAGAATCAATTGCATTGGACTGTTCAAATTGCATTGGACCGTTCAATACATTTTTTAGTGAAAAGTAGAATGATTGTGAGTTTTAAAGTAGAGTTCAATAATAATACAAATTATTGGAGATAATGATTTAATAAGAGATAATTTACTAAAATGTTGATAGGGCAATGGTTTGAACTCAAAAGAGTCCAAACCATTGCGGATGCCCTTAGACGAATGTCGGCATCGCCTCTACTCTCCAAACTCCTTCGCCACATCCTAACCAAAAACCCCCACGAACCGCAACCAGTCAATTCCGTATTAATTACCAATCACAAAATTGAGTCGAATCGAAATTAGAGATTCGTACGGGTAATTCATCGAAGTCGATCTTGACGAAGCTGACGTCTTTGAGCTTAGCTACCAACTTGTGCACGGCCGGCGCGATAAACCTGCAGGGGCCACTCCAGGACGCATCGAAGTCGATTACTAGCTGGCCGTATTGTTAATAAGTTTTTTCGTAAGTGATTGTGAACTTAGTTATGGAAATTTTTTATGTAAGGATATGTGTATGTATGGATATATACCAGTTTTGAAGATTCTTTGATTTCGTTGAAGTGGAGCTGCCAGCTTTCGGAGGAGTGGATACTCCTGAGATATTTCACAAGAACAATTGCTTATTCGTTGCCATCATTTTCCTAATTCCAAGCATCTCACAAAGTTATTTGAGCATGGAACAATTACATATGCTAGATTTACAACCCTTACCTGAAAAAAAAAGTTATTCTTCTTCTGTGATAAATATTATCATGAATAGATACATATTCTAACTTGATGGATGTTTAAACTATAATGATTAACAAGTTTCCAATATTGCACTTATCACCACATGTTGTATATATATGCATATGTATGCTTTGATTTAGTACTGTAGGATTCTTCAGACAGATTGTTTTTCAGGTTGCTGCTTTGCTTCCATGGGCACCTCAGAGTCTACAGCAGTGCCTTTATATCTATACCAATTAGCAAAAACCAAGAAGTAACCAAAATTCAGAACTCCCAAAACAGCAACCATGTAGTAGAAATAGTCCAATTTCCCTTTATTGAAGTCCTCAGATAACCAATCTCCACCACCAGTCCTGGATGTTATGAGATGCACAAGTGAAATAAGAAACCCGCTTATATAACTAGACCCTGCAATTCCAAAGAAGAAGAATGACGCTGAATGCTTCTCATGTTTTCAGGGAACTGCTTGTAGTAAAACTCAATCTGACCAATGGAGTTGAATGCCTCGGTTAGTCCTGCTAGTGTTACTGTGGGACCAACCAGAATGCTGACATGGATGATATGGCCCCACCTTTGGGCGCCACTCCTATTGGTTTTGTGAAAGCCATGTGCCTTCTTTTCTCTTCTATGAGGCCTGAAACAAGAATTGTAAGAACTGAGAGAAAAATCCCAATTCCCATTCTCTGAAGCAGGGTCATTCCACCTTCTTGTCCTGTTGGTTTCCGGAGCCGCGGAACGACGATTCGGTCCTAGATTGGGATCCATAATGTAAGGCTGAGCATGTAGAAGACTCCAAATGATGCTGCAGGGATTTGAAAACTAGTATTGCTAAGTCTTCTGTCTGATTGTAATGCTTGTATGATCGCATAGGTTTGTTGTTGGATTATGGCAACAAAGTAAATGATTCCTGATGCCCAGACTGGTATGACTCTTAGTACACATTTTGTTTCTTCTACTTGTTGCATCCTGCAGAGCCTCCGTGGATTGGCTGCTGATCCATTTGGTTTGATTTGGTCTTCACTTGTTATGATTGCTGATTTGTCGAGAAACCTGGTGTGATCATCATGAAATTATAGATTCATCTTATTTTGATTATGTTAACATGTATATTGGTAGTAATAGATGTTATTATACCAACTATAAGTAATTTAAGATCTTATTATAACAATGATTATTTAATTAATGAGTTTATAACTCATTGGTACTGGAGTAAATTCCACCATCAAAATGTCGAAGTTTCGAATCTTTGTTGAATCAATTAAATGACTTGTAAAAAATATAATTAATTTATTTTGATCGACTAGTAATAATTTTCTCAATGAATTTTATAAATTAAATAGGAGGAATACTTGTCCAATGCCAAATATTGCGTGGTCCCGAACAGAATTTATCCTTAAAAGAAAATTTTAAGCTCATTTTTGTTTTCTTCTTATATTGACTAGCGTTATGGTCTCCTTCTGTTTTGTTGATAGATGTTCATTTTGTTATCTTCTTCTATTGACTCGTTATGGTCTTTTTTGTTTTGTTGATAGATGTTCATTTTGTTATCTTCTTCTATCGACTCATTATGGTCTCTTTTGTTTTGTTGATGGATGTTCTAAACCTAAAAGTGACGGTGAGCCCCACCCAGTAATACAAAAAGCATTTTGCGACCCTTCTAAATGGAATACTTTTTATGCTTTGACTTGTTTCTTTCTTGGACCTTTCGTACTCAAAATCCATCATTTTTTTGCATGAAAAGAAAAATTCAAAGATTTTATACTCCTTCCGCCTTGTAAAAATTATTCTTTTTTTATGCAAAAATTTAAAAATTAATGAATGAGATATTATTTTTAATTTTATATCCTTATTAATATAATAAATATGGTTATGATTTTATTAGAAATAAAAAAATCTTAATCCATTAATGAGGGGTAAAAATAGAAAACAGAACAAAAAATAATTTATTTAAAAGGTGACAACCTTTGTGGGACATAACAAAAACAATATTAAACAATCATTGTGGGACAGATGGAGTAATTTATTACCTGAATTGACATGTATATGGAAGCTTGGAGTTGATAGATTTGGCAGGCATATAATTGAAAAGAGATTGAGAAGGATTATCAGGAAGCTTCAGCTTTCTCTTCCGAGTAGCAGTAACCAGGACTTGAACCACACTAGTAATAGGACTCCCTTCAGGCTTCACCTTAACAAAAAGCTTAGAACCTAAGAAGAAAAACAAACAAGACAACAGCATCAAGCAAGCAGGAATGCCCAAACCAATAGCCCAACTCACATTCGACTGAATGTAGACAATGAATGTGACTGATATCATCACAGCAAATGTGAATGTGAAGTAGTACCAATTGAAGAAACTATTAATACCCTTCGTGCCGGATTCTGTGTTGGGATCGAATTGATCAGCTCCAAAAGCCAGGTTACATGGCCGAATCCCTCCGGCTCCTATGACCAGAAACCCGAACCCACTTAGCAGAACGGCTAGTTGCCATGTTGTGGGGCTTATGCATATTGATGATTCGGTTTGTGAACATTCTGGTGGGTGCATTTTGGAGATTGCTGCTGTAAGGGTTAACCCTGTCATCCCCTGAAAAGAAAATGGATGAAAATTTTAAACAAAAAATTATGGTGATCAGAGCTGTTTTATTGATCTTTGTTGATATTTTTATTGGTTTTACTACTTGATAACTATTACATGAGGGGGAGAATGGAACAATGTTCTCTGACCAAGGACTGTTCAATCATAGAATTGCAGTTATATTTTTCATAAGGAAAGGATTAATAAATCGCTTAATAGGTCACTTAACTTTGGATTTTTGGCATTTAAATTAGGCCATTTAATATTATTACGAAGTAGTCACTTTTTTCCCACCTCATTTTTCTTTTGGCCGGACCTTAGGTTTGAAGAGATCAATGAATTTTGGAATGTTATTTGTCACTAAACTTTGATTCATTTTTTTTATAAGATCACTGATATATAATTAAAACGTTCCACATGTGCACTTTCTCACTAAAAATGGCCAACTAATGAGGGTGAGTAGTTTGGAATAAAATCAAAGTTATGAGACCATATTAGAAAAATAAAATAAAATTTATTTACAATACTATAAGATAATCCAAAGTTGAATGGTACTTATAGTTATTTTATAGTGCAATTTTGATATAAATAAAGAATGTATTTAATTATATAAAGTAAAACAAAAAGTTGTTCTCCAATGCAACTATTTAAAATTTAATAGTTATTTTATTAGTTCTCATAAGAAGATTAATTTTTAATTATTTTTTATTTTTTTATTATATTTTCAACTAATAGAATTAAACTATCATTAATATCATATAATATAAAAAATGTGTATGACCCTCCACAACTAACTAGTAAAAGTAATTCTTTATTTTATTTTTAGATTATAAAGAATGGATTGGAGTTGTGTTTTTATAAAATAATTTTTTACTGCATACTATTTATTGAACAAATTTGACCCTAAAAAAATTATTCCCTAAGATAAAAGTAAAGGGGCTTAACTTCCGAAAAAAAATAGGAAGTTTTGCATAATCAATCAAAAGCATTTCTCGACTATCTAGGAAGTAGGACTTTTCTCCTCTTTTATTAACATATAACCAAGTAAACCCGAAGTTTGTGATCAATTCTGTTCATATCGAACTCTAATCTACTGCAGCAAAGTGCTGTGCGCAGCCGAGGATATCCTTTTGGCAGAAGTGTCAAACATATTATATTTTGCTAAGCTGAAAAAGAATTAATTGAGAAAGATTATAGTAGTACCAAAAGAGAGCAGATGGAAGCAAAGGCAAGAGTCTTATAACGTCCAAAGTAGGTATCAGAAAGGAAAACACCCAACAATGGTGCAACATTTGTTGTCCCATTGAACACATTGATGAATGTTGCTGCTGTTATACTCTTCATGTTAAAAACCGTTGTTAGATACACCAGTAGATTTGATAGAGTCCCAATTGCTCCTAGCTTCTCAAACGCCTCATTGCCTGCAACAATTTTGATTAATTCCAAATTCAAGATCACAAAATGATAAATTGGAGTATCAATGAGCTACAAGTTCATAGTTAATTATGGAAATTTTATGTGTCTATTTTTAGTATATTATATAGTAAATAACATAAGTAAATTAGGAACAAATACATAAATTAAACAAAATATTTAGTAAAACGGAACATTTTTTCACAATTCAATATATGTTAAACAAACACCACCGAACATAATAAAATTAAAACAAGCTATCAATAGACTTATAACTCATTAGTGATGGCTTAGTCTACGTTAATAAAGGTCACAAGTTTATTTTTTGTAGGATTTTTTGTGAGAGTAAAAAAAATGACTTATCAAAAACAAAACTAAAACAAACTTTTTTTGTGTGAAAAGGGTCACCATATGCTCGGCAACCTAGCTAGACTAGCATCCTGAATATTTGACACTCCTTAGTTTCGATCCTACTAGATAGACCCCAGAATAAAAAGTAGCTACAACGAACTATAAATATAGAGATAAATGGAATACCAATAATGAATGGCATGGCTTTAACTCCCCTGTAGTTGATGATATTCTCATTTTTTGACTCGGTGGTTTCTTCCATCTCTATTTTGTGTTGTGTTGATGATTTGGGTTTTCAAGGGATCTGTATTTATAATATTTGAATATGAGACCAAGTGGTAATATGGTGAAGTCGAGTAGAAATTTGTTTGTAGAAATATATATAAGAAATCAATGAATATATGTGGAGAGAAAAGTATAACTGGTGTCAGAAATTGAATAGTGGAAAATCTGGACTAATCTATGTAGACAATAATTGAATAATTGGATCTATGTAGACATGCAAAAATCAAACCGAAACCGACGAACAGAACCGAAATCGGATCGGTCAAAACCAGAACCGAACTAGAATCGGAACCGATAGATCAAAACCGGACTGTTTCAGTTTAGATTTCGGTTTTACCCTTTCAAAAACCATCGAACCGACGGTTCGAACCGTCGGTTCAACAGTTATTTCACTTTTTTTATTTTTTTTTACTTTTTTAACTCTATAAATACGTCACCTATTTCTATCCAATTTACATTATTTCTTCTCTCTCAATCTCTTCTACACTCTCTCACAAATTTATTTTTCTCTAAATTTTTCTTGTTAATTATTTATATATTTTATTATTAAAATTACGTTTTTTATATTTTTAAAGTTATTTTTTGCAATTACATTTTTCAAATTTCTTATAATTTTTTACGATAGTTTATTTTATTATATTTAATTAATATTTACATATTTATTTTAGAGTAATGAAAATTTTTGTGGAAATAGAAATTTTAAAAATATTGAAGTTGAAAATATTAGAACTCAATAGAGTTAAACTCAACCAATTTCCACCCAAGGATATGAGGGGGAGAGAGATGAAGAGTTTCTAATTTTTTTTGTTTAAAATTATATAATATAATTACTAGTAGAATAGTTAATTTGTTTGGAAATTATTAAAAAAATCTTTGGAATACAATGTATTATTGGTACTATATTTAGTTATTAAATATAACAAAATTTACAAACTAAAAAAAATGGCAAGATAAAATAGTGGATTAAAAATAATTTTTTTAAAAAAAAAACAAACCAAACCGGAACCGAAATAGGAACCGAACCGGTAATTGAACTGGTTAAAACCGGTCAAAACTTGTCAGAACCAAAACTGAAACCGAATCAAACTAAAATCTGACCAAACCGTAAGAACCACGATTTG
>CAODLS010838910.1:0-13879 GCA_948243855.1 Flueggea neowawraea
TTCCGCACTTAATACTATGTATGATTTGTTTTTAATAAACAAAGATTATATTTTATTTGTTATCATATTTATTTAAATATGAGGTTTGGGTATAAGTTTTGTACTATGAGGCTTGTGCGGGATGAGCCGGGCTCCCATAGACGGTTCATTTCGTACGCCGGTCGCGGTCCCGGGAATGGGTCGTGACACCAAGGGAGGGAAAGAACACCACAACATATGATCATACCATGTGTGCTATATATACGACCATGGGATGGAAAAAAATTCATAAACGATATCATTTTTCCTAGTGTGAGACCCTGTCGTGAACATGTGGTTCTTAGTATTACCTACTCTTAGAACCCTTAACATATTCAAAATTAATAGTTGAGTTTGGCTACTTTAGCTTGCCGTTAATGGTCATGATTGATTCGACTAAGTGTGTCAAGCTGGGCAAGTAAACTTGGCTATGTGGATTGTCTGGTGTAAGAGGGGAAGTTTGTTTCTAGACGCATTTGCACAAGTCTCATAAGTTTGCTTAGTCGACTCTCATGTCGCGTGTTACATGATGTGTGAACTTTGAGAAAAGCTTTCGTGAGATTGAGAAGTTTAAAAACAGCAATTGTGTGGTTACGAACTAGGGGAAGGCATACGCTTCTAGCAGTTTGTGATGTTGTTGCATACACTTTGGTAGAATGGAGCTGGTCTTCAAGAGACGCCTTCTAGCAGCATTGAGATATGAGTTATTATATAATCTCAATAGATGTATAGCAATTACGCTCTCGTTGTATGCTGGCCGCACAGTCTATTTGCTTGTATGACACGAGATCCTAATCATGATTGATATTAGTTCTATCATGATCCATGACGAGTTATGGTTCTGTCATGTGCGAGTGGGAGATGTTGAAAAAAACGGTCTGCCCATAAACGGAGAACCAAACTCGATCGGTCGAGATGTGAACCAAGACCGTGGACAGAGCCCAATTGAGGAGAATAAACTCGGTTAGTCAAGGTGTGAACCGGGACGATGAATCGAGACCAATTGGTAAGCCCAATTTGAGTTGTGAATGAAAATGGGCTCGTAAGGCCCACGAGCCCGATTGAGGCTTAGATAAGGAGCCTTGCTCCTTCCATTCTCATAACTTTAACACACCACTCCAAAGAGTGAGAGAGAGAGAGAGAGAGAGAGAGAGAGAGCTCTCAACCAGGAGAGACAGAGGTCGAGACCTCCTACCCCGAGTCCTGTATAGATCACATGTTGCATCTAGACTGCGAAACAATCAGGCATTCCCATTGACATTTCAATTGTGGTTTGCTAGCAAGACCAACATAAAACTGGTCATACTCCGCTGCTAGCTTCCGCTGGAATCGAGGTTAGTAAGTCGAACCTATTTATTATATTGTTTATTCGTTAACCGGTATGCGATTCCTTCAATATTAATAATTATTATTATATAAATATATGCATTTAGATATTATAAAAAAATGCTCTAATATAATATTAGTAATATTATTTAGTTTTTACAATGAATAAAATTATATATTTAATTTTAAAAATTAAATAATAAATAGTTTTGACCCAGGATGGACTTAGCCCAATCTAAACGCTGGTGATGAGAGTTTGGAAATTATTTTCAGCATGTTTATTTTGCGAAATACAACTGTAATGGAATATAGATTCCACATGAAATCTACAATACTAATTGGTTGGTGGAAAGAATACCAATTCGACAAATTTTTAAAATTGCGATTCCTAGCAAAATCTAGAAATTGCAATTCTATTGCTGTGAACAATTGGATTTTGAGTAGAAAAATTCATTAATGTCCTTAATATTTTGTTCCTAATGGAATAGATTGGTTATTATATGTGATAGAAATTCTATTCCATGCGCTACACAATTCTATTTCGCAAACTTAACGAGTCCTTTATGATTTTTAAGTGTTATTTTAAAACTACATGGTCCATAGTAGTTCTTAAATAAAGGCATGAGACTCAGGAATCAGTGACTTTAATAAGGACATCCCAACTAGATTGACACATCCCCTACGACCTCTTCATGCTCGTGAGCTCAAATTTATTAAAGAAAAAGAAAATGTATAGAAGAGTTTGTTACAACCGAATAAAGAGGCAAGACAAAAACTATTTGCTACTAGACAAGTGAAATCTCTCAACTTTGTTTAAGTCATCATAAACAAGAGAACCACAAAAACTGGGAAAAGAAGACCACCACTCAAGGCTATCAATAGACCGTCCATGGTTTGCAAGCCTGTTCGCCGTCCCATTGCCTTCTCCGTAGAAATACGAAACAACCTACATATTAGACAACAGATTCAAGCATTCCAGCCATTCAATGTAAACACGCTAAAGAACCAAAGCAGAGCGGTTTTAACTAATTGCACCACATAATTAGAATCACTCTCTATCCATAAATTATGCCAACCCATCTTCCAAGCTTTCTTGATATAAAAAATGACCGCAATGAGCTCGAAAACAAACGCAGGAACACATCTAGTTGGAGTGGAGAAACACCCCATGGGAAATCCTCGCGGATTACAAAAGATTCTGCCTGCACCAGCAGAAGAGTCACAAGATGAACTGTGGGTGTTGACCTTTGCCCAATTTGGCGGTTGTGGTTGCCACTTAACAGAGACAATCATAGAAGCTTTTGATAGCCTCCTTTAGATGTTGAGCTGCCTCAGAATATGTAGATCAGGAAGACTATTAATCACTGTGCCTACTTGAAAATAATTTGCCTGTCGGAGGAAAAGATGAACCGAAGGATGAATTTCCTCAAAAATGGTGTTGCTTTTGGTCTTCCAAAGTAACCAGAAGGTAGTCACTAGGGTTGTCCTCCAATAAACACGGATCTGAGAGCTGAAGAGTAAAGTAGTAGCATGCTCAAGAAATCAACCATAGAATTGAAAGATGGAAAAGATTGACCGAAGAGAGCCCAAACCGCTTCCCACACCGTCTTTGCAAAACTGCAGTCTAAGAACAAATGAGAAATGGTTACAATAGAAACACACCATAATCTGCACATAGAAACCTTATTGAATCCATGACTAGCCAAAGCCATTTATGTTGCTAGTTTACCATGCACCGCTTTCCAACAACTAAAAGAACGTGTTGGAGGAATGAAGTGAGCCTAGAGAAAACGATGCCACAACTCACGTCTCCCCGAAGGACGAAGAAAATCATAAATCGCCTTGGTAGTAACTTTCCCATCCATGGAATGAATCCAAATTAACTGATCCCCACTACTCGACAAGACTTTGACATTGTCATTACGGGCAGCCAAAATGGGGAAGGCTAGCCGTAAATGCCAAGGAATCTTCCACTCACCATTTTCACAAAAATTCCCCACACACCCTTCAACAAATTCAACATATGGAGCTGTTCGGAAATCGTGAGAATGATCCATCTCCCATGCCAAAAATTGACAGAACTTTGTTCCCCAACCGACCAAATGGAATCCTCTACCATTTTCATAAAATGAATGCGAATAGAGGACCAAATGGAGGAACTAAAATATACTGAATTTGGCAGGCCCCTTTTATTTAAGAAGCGCCATCTAAAAATAAAGCTTGCAGAGGACTTGCCCTCAATAATTCTCCAATAAAATTTTCGTAAAACAGCTTCATTTAGGGTCTTTAAATTTTTAAGACCTAAGCCTCGTTCTTTGATAGGTTGACAACATGTACTCCAAGGCGTCGAAACCAGTTTTCTTGTAAGATTTGAGCCAGTCCATAAACGTATTTTAGAAGATTGGAAGGCCACTGGTACACACCAAAAGAATGCAAGAAATAACCCATAATAATAGAGTTTATCAGGCAATCTCTACCACCTTGAGATAGTGAATCCCCTTTTCATTTAATGACCTTGTTATGGTAGTTGTATATTCTATTCATTGAATTATACTCACTTTTAGTTTCTTTTTTTAATGAAAAAGGAGAGTTGGGGGCACCAATAATAGCATACCCCTGTTGGGCATGACCATACAGGCATTACTATCCGTTGCAAAATGTTCGAAGTACGCTACTGTAAGGAGGCCAGACCTGGTAAGATGGCCGAGTCTCCGTCACCACAGCACCCGGAAAGGGCTAGCGGAGGATGTAAGTCCCAGTAGGAGGAATAGAATGGCAATCGAAGAGGGAGGTGAATTGGATTTTTAGCAAGTTAAAATACTTTGTTGAAAATCTTTTGCAAACTAAAACAAATAACAAAGTTTTCTGTCAAACTTAAATCAAAGAGTAAATGCGGAAGCTCTAAAGATCCAATCCACACACAACAATGTAACTCAAATGTAATACAAAGCCAGCAAATATGAGAGAGTAAGGGAAGAGATGACAAATCCGATTTATAGTGGTTCAGTTCTCCTTTACTTACGTCCACTCCTCTAGCTCAACTAGAGAGTTCAATCCACTAAAGATTCTTCCTCACTTGCGGGTGGAGGGAAATCGTTACACCTTGTTTTTATGGGATCAACAAGAAAACCTTCCTCTAGTTTTTGCGGGATCAACTAGGACACTAGTTTTGCGGGCTCAACTAGCAAACCTGACATCTAGTTTTTGCAAGATTAACTAGGAAACCTAACCACTTATTTTTGCTGGATCAACAAGCAAATCGAACTCTACTTTTCTAAGGCTCATTAGCAACCACTCTTGTTTTTATAAAGCTTAACAAGGAAACCTATCTACCCTCAAGAAAATAATTTGATTGTTACAATTGTGTTCTCAAAACACAGATTTAACATTATGTCCAAACCCAATTGTGTTTGCAAGTGAATAGCTCAAATGGGTTAGAAAGATAGAGAAGAGAGATAAAATGATTAGCAAGTCTTGGCAAAGGTCTCTCTTACTTCTCTTATGACCTTAGACGTATATTTATAGCCACTTGAAAGAATATAGTGGTTAGAGCCTCAAAGTAGCCGTTGTGAGAGAATGAAACATTCTGTTTTAAATGATGTCACCTTGTACAACGTGCATTGTATCTCCCTCTACATGAGTTGTACTTTGTTCCATTGAGTTATGCGTGACTTGATAGCAATTCTATGTGCCTTGCAAGAACTCCAGTAGCCACAGCCTTCAATGGATTTGCATCTGCGTACGTTACACTTCATCTACGTGCGTTGATCATATTATCAACGTGACTTGTGGCTTGTTCAACGGGTGTTGTTCTTCATTCCAAAATATGCACAATCATCCAGTGATTCTTCAACGTGCGTTGCACACTCTACAACGTGCGTTGTCGACTTGATTTCAAAATCGCACCTTTAATCCACGTCAGCGTGTCAGATAATATTCAAATTCAAATCCCGAATAGCGTCTTGACTTTGTCCTCATCTGACGCCGTCAACTTGCGTTGCACCGTTTGTAACGTGCGTTGTAAATTTCATCAAATATTGCACCTTTAGCTCTTCAACTCGCCTTGTATCATTCAGCAAGTCCAATAACGTGCGTTGTAGCTTGTGTAATGTGCTTTGATGATCATCTGATATTTTGTACTTCTAGAATGGATGATCTACGTGTCTTGTAACATCTGCAATGTGCCTTAATATCATTTTCATCATGATCAACATGGATAACATAAGAATACGTGCTTTGTATCAAGATATCAGCAAGTCTGCAACTTAACACATCTTTCATGGATGTTTTGCAATCATCATCATCATCAAAACCGAAGTCAACAGAGGATTGAGTCCATCTACCCAGCTCTAATGCTGAACCTAGGTCTATTGGTGCTAAGACCACAAGCCGCTCCTTTCCATGGAGCTCGAACCCAGGACCTCAGCAAACTGAGGACGGCGTCCATCCGCTAGGCTACCCCTTTCGAAGTTATACTCACTCTAAGTTTCAACGATGAACATAAAAAAGTTTATATTCAAGGCATATTTAAGTTAATTAGCCTTCTGTGTACTTACGTTGCACGTTATTGAGGTCTTTTTATCTATAATTTAATAAATTTATACTTTAAATTTTGATATTTAATTTACTAATAAAAGAGATATAATAATAATAATAATAATAATAATAATCAGATATATTACACAATAACAATATTCAAATAATAGTTTAAATTTTGTTATTGAGGGTACCTTTAAATTTTGTTACTATAGACATCCATAATAAAAAAGATATACTTCAAAATAATAATATTCAGATAATAGTTTATTCTAATCATAATTATTTAATTTAAATTTACTGATAAAAAAAAATTAGTTATGCTAATAGAGATAAATATTTTTAGTGTCAGATATTGTTAAATACGAATAGAGATAAATACTTATTTAAACAATTTTAAATCCAATGTCTAAGATATTAATTAGTTGTGCTAATAAAGATAAATATTTTCGTGTCAGATATTATTAAACACGAATAGAGATAAATAATTATCTGAATAAATACTTATCCGAATAATTTTGAATCCATTTAAAAATAAAATATTTTTAATTAATTATCCAATAATTATAATAATTTAGAATTGAGAAGATAGACAAAAGTATCTAATTATTTTTTTCCCACATCTTGGCATTTATTTATAAATGTTATAGCATAACCAAAATTACGTTAAGATTGAATTCATTTTAGAATGAAGAGCCATAAATAAAATAGAGCAAATACAATCGGCAATAATTCACAAACAGCCGACTACTCGACCCCACCTGACTCCACCATTGATTCAAGTTGTATATCTATTATTAATGCATATTTTAATTTAATTTTTTACTATTTCATATATTTCTCCAATCTTCTTTCGAAATCTACCACAAACATGACCGTAATATCCAAGTCTGTTGGCACAAAGCTCAAGAACAGTATGGTCTCTTCAATTGTAATGGCAGCAAGTATCCGTGCCTCAGTAGTATTCACATATCTGCCTGGCAAAAAAATTGATCCGTGCCTCAGTAGTATTCACACATCTGCCTGGCAAAAAAATTGACTTTAAATCGGGCTCGTGAATCATTGACAACTTTGATAAGGCACAGGCACAGATACTGAGAAATAGATCCTCCAATGTCTTCCCTGCAAATCCCAGCTAAGGCTCCTTCAGTGAATTATTTTCTGGTCACACAAATAATGCACTGATCCAGAGCCAGACCTAACTCTGTAAATAGAACCCCACCACAAGTGGTTCAAGTGAGACTGACGCATTCACAGCCAAAATCAAATAAGGTATCATACAAACTTTTTCTTTGCTAAACGCTTAAAACATCAGGAAAAAGTAGTTCCATCTTTTCTTCCTTTTTTTTACAGGTACAATAATTGGTAGGTACTAACATTTATACACATTTTTTCACTGATTACTCTATCACTAATTACTAATTAGTAACCCTCCCTCACAGAGGAGGAAAACAAAACTTAGAACTAACCCATTTGCTAAAATTTTGCGATGTTTATCAATACGACTTCATTCAGCACTGTTCTGGGATATGACCTCACCAAACTTGAGGAAGAGTTGGGCATCAGAAGTGCTCATTGAAGGATAATTCAGTATGTGAGGAGTTCTGAGGTTTGCATACTCATCCATATAGCAAGGGACTTTGGCTGAAGGGATAGGGGCAGGTGGAGCTGGAGTGCATTGTTTTGGTGGTGTGTCGGATGGTAAAAGGGTTCCGAGGATACGTTTTACCTCGTGCAAGGTCGGCCGCTCTGATGGTTGTCTCTTGGTGCAAAGAAGGGCAAGCTGAAAAACCTTCTTTACAGCTCCAAGATCCTTGCATGTGGCTGTGATATCAGGGTCAACTGTTTCCATGACTGCATTGTTGGCCGTCTTTGAAAAAATCTGATATAGAACAAATAGAAAGCTAAAAGTGAAACCTCTTGGCAAATTTAATTATAATGACATGAAATAACCAAAATATGCAATGCCAACCAAAATCTTTTGCAGTTCACGAAGTAGTGAAGAAGGTCTGTAGAAGGAAGATAAATCTTCACTACAAACATGTTCAACTTCATGTAAGAGCTCAATTGATCAAAACCTAACTTTGGATTTATTCTAGCATTATCACCGTTTTATGTTATAAGAAAATCAATTAGAAACAAGTAGAATGATGGCATACCAGATGGTGAAGATTGCATTCATTGTCAACTGCCTTTCGACCAGTCAGCAACTCAAGCAGCACAATGCCATAACTGTATACATCAGACTTCTCTGTAAGACGAGAGGTCCGTGCATATTCAGGATCAATGTAACCAATGGTTCCCATTATGTAGGTAAAAGTATGAGACTTCGACACACACAAACTCTTGGCAATGCCAAAATCAGTAAGATGTGCCTCAAAATCCTTGTCCAGTAGAATGTTTGACGATTTCACATCCCTGTGAATAATACGAGGACTACAATCGTGATGCAGATATGCAAGCCCTTGAGCTGCTCCAAGCGCAATATTAAGACGAGTATCCCAATCAAGTTTTTTCTTCTTTGTAGGTCCTGAGAAACAAAACACATAAGACAATAGCATTTACTGTAAATTCACACCTAAAAGTCTGCATCCAAGCGCAATATTAAGACTGCATCCACGACATTCTACTGTAAATTCACACCTAAAAGTCTTTGCATGGATTTTAGATTCACTGGATGTTGTTCATTCAAAGACCCCATAAATCTAAACATAACAGATTTTAACTTGAACATAAAGTTCAACTTAAGTAGGCACCCCCAAGAAGTCGGAATAAATTTCCACAAATGCTTGCATAGGTAGAGATAGACTAACCATGAAGGAGATCCCAGAGACTGCCAGTTTCCATATAATCATAGAAAAGAAGATTCCCAGAAGGTGAGAGGGAGTATCCTTGTAGGCTGACCAGATTCCGATGCTTAATGCTACCAACCGTCTCGAGTTCTGTCTCAAATTCTTTCAAGCACTGATAGTGAGCGTAGAGCTTCTTGATAGCTACTGGCTTGCAATTTTTGAGGACGCATTTGTACACTGTACTTGATGCACCATAACCAATAATATACTTCTCACTCAGATTCTCAGTCATCCTCATGATATCCTCATAGACGTGCAGGGCCATATTCATATGAAGGATCACTAACTTTGGTGTTGAGTAATTGACTGTTATTAAGAACACAAGTTAGCACAACCCAGAGCAAAATTTCCTACTGTCAGGATAATAAAAATTGTAAGTATTAACCAGAGCATGTACAAACAAGATGATCCACGCAAACATTTTGTTTCGTTTTATTGAATCTAAACTTGTAACACTTGTCGCATTCAGAAGTTGTATCACTAAAATGGCATGCATATTTCAATCAGCTAAACTTGATAATTTTAGGAATTTAAACGAGAAGGGGAAAAAGAAACTATAAATACATATGCAATTGTCTTATCAAGTAGAGAATCTACCAGGCTTATCAATGGATCCATCATGAAAAGGTGTTGGGTTATGTGGGCGGCATGCAGCAACTAAGATCATCAGTAATAGTACAAGAGCGCCAAGGGCAATGCCCAGGATTGCTGCCTTAGAGATCGTTACTGCACAAGTAAACCAAAAGACAATAAGTAGTCCCATCTTTACATTATCGCAAACCAAAAAAGTAGGGTCAACCTGAAGGAATGGAAATCAAACTTGAGAATATGTGGATCATTACCACTTAATAAGAGTAGAATACAAAGAATGAAATTGGTTTTGACTATCAAATTGCATAACTTCATCAGGGAAATAACTGACCAAGCATCATATTCATGATACAATCATACAAGCCAATTTAATCGACATCAGTATTCTGATACTGAAATCTGAACAGGTTATTGCGATTATTAAAAAAGAGAATGAGCACTTGATTATATTGCCATGACATCGACTTCTGTAACTTGTATGTTACATTGCAAGTAATATCAAAACAGAAACAGTTTGACATACCTCGCTCTGTTTGACGAGACTCATGACATGGAGCATTGACCCAATAGCCACAGAGATCAGGGTTTCCAGTGAAACTGCACAAAAAAGGTCATGAGCTTGAAAGACTAGCTAGAAAGAAATATAACTTTCAGTTAAAAATTTTAGAATTTCCAGAGAATGATATCAAGTCTTCTTACCTGCCAGGAGAGAACCTTGAAAAATTGTTGCTTGTAGGAATAACACCAACTAGGTTGTTATAAGATACATTCCTGGCATTACAGAATTAAATTAGTTTATGAATAAGAAACTGTTAACCATCATACAGAACAGACTAAGATTTTCAAGACTATGACAATTTTATAATTTGATAAAAAATTATAATTTGATAAAAAGCTCACTTAATTACAAGTTTTAGTGGGATGAAAACCTACAGGACAGTAAGACTTAGGCAGTTGATGAGGGACGCCAAGTCACCTGACAATTTATTGTTTTCCAGCTTCCTGCATTATTTTGCTCAGTGAATTTCGTAGGAAGCTAACTACAACAGCACTATTCATCTGGAATCAGAATTATACTTACAGTGAGAACATATTCTGAAGCTGACTAAGTTCCTGAGGGATTAACCCTGATAGATGGTTGTTTGAAAGATCTCTATAATGCCAAAAAAAATGAAAGAGGTTTGAAAGGACCTAATAAATTCCGAATGAATTTATAAAAGCAATAATAAATGATTTCTTACATCTCCATAACACTTCTCAGGTTACCGAACTCTGCAGGAATAAATCCTGTCAACTGGTTTCTGCTCAAATTCCTGATATAAAGGAGCAGGTGTGAGAACAAGATATGATTAAGATGCTAGAATGAATCAAACCATTTCATTTAAACAACAGCAACTTCTCATTCCAACTCACAGCTTTAAAAGATGTTCCAAGTCACCAAGGGAAGAAGGAATAGACCCATTAATTTTGTTGTTAGAGATATCCCTGTTAGAAGTTGCCAACATAATTAGCAATACAAATAAATTTCGAAAGACCGAAAGTTCATAGTAACTAATACTTACAAAGTATCCAAATTACCAATCCGAGATAACTCTATTGGAATAGGGCCCCTAATGTAGTTGGAAGAGAGGTTCCTGAGATTGTCAAGTAAAGAAAAAGTCAAGTTCAATAAACAGAGCTGCCACAAGGAACTAGCATCTTCAGCATCAGGGTTTTGGTTGACTTGGGTAATAACTTACAGGTATGTCATACTCTCGAGCCTTTGAAATCCATGCGGGATGGTTCCGCTCAACTTGTTCCCATGCACATTGCTGATATAAAATGAAGAAATTAGCAAAAAAAAAAATTTTGGGACAATTTAAAGTTCTGAGACATAAATGATTCAAAATGCTTACAGGCTGTTGAGATTTGTACAAGAGCTAAGATTATCAGGTATAGGCCCTTCAAGGCAGTTGTTTGCAATATTTCTGAAACAAAACTGCACTTTTACATTAGTTACGCAATGCAACAAATGCCAAATAGATAACCTCAGGGATAGTACGTACAGATCAAATAAATCAGTGAGCTTTCCAAGCTCTGGGGGAATAAGTCCAATTAGTTGGTTATTGTTCAATTCCCTGAAAAAGGCACTTTGTAGACCAATAACAAATTCTTTTTTTACAAAAAAAAACAGCACTCTATAACATCATAATCAGAGCTACGAGGAGCCAACACAATATTCATACAAGTAGTGAAGCTTTGTCATGTTTCCAAGTTCAGGAGGAATGGGTCCAGTCATCTTGTTGCCATGCAAATACCTACATCATAGCACGGATCAGTAAAGTCAGACTACAGAACTCGGAAGGAATAAATTATTAAAACAATATTTAGAACAACAAGAAAATGCAAAAACCAAGAAAATAAATTTCTCTGCATTGTCATTTATCTTAGATGTTAGCCAATAATTATGACGCGATAATAAAAACGATACACTTACAATTTCTCTGTATAACTCAAATTTCCCAAAATGGGAGGGATAGGTCCACTTAACATGTTGCAGCTCAAATCTCTGGTTTTACACAAGGAAAACAATTTGTCAGAGAAACAATACTGAGCAAATAGAGGAAATGAACAGTGAAGTTTTGAAAGTTATAAACTTCTTTGAGTTCTAAAAGAATGTTTTGATGGAACTTACAGCACAGCAAGAGCCTGCATAAGACCAATCACCGATGGAATGCTCCCCTGTAGTTTGTTTCCTTGCAAGGATCTAACAAGCACAATCAAGGGTAAGAATACCTCTAAAAAAAAGCAGTCTTCAATCATCAATATTCAAGCTGATAACTAAATCGAATGAAATTGAGAGCACATACAATGTAGCAACTTGCAAGAACCCAATGTTAAAGGGAATCTCTCCAGTTAGTTGATTGTAAGACAAGTCCCTATTCGAGGGAAAAAAAAGAGAAACAACTGTGAATAACAGAAATGAGTATTCTCAAGATTTCAGCTCATTATATTGGATGTAATACATACAAGACTTGGAAGGCTGTACAGTTGCCAATACTCTCAGGAATACTGCCAGTCAAACTGTTGTTACGTACATCACTGTAATGATCAATAGAAAAAAAATTGCAGTTAGTTTGCCAGAATACATAAAAATATGGAAGTACAAGACGCTATATGGAAGTACAAGACGCTATGGTTTAAGACTGATGGTTGGATCACAAGAAAACTTACAAATACCACAGCCCTGTTAGCTGGCACATATCTGGATAGAGAGTACCCACCAAATTGTTACCTCTCAAACCACTACACAGAAAGAGATAAAAATGCTTAGCATAACATATATTAAAAGGCATGCGAAGGAGGAAACATTTGAATATGAAAAAAATGAACGAACTTGAAAAGTGCATATGGTTGTTGTTACTCACAGATACTGCAAAACTTCATTCCAGTATATAAGCCTGGGTATCTCTCCGCTGAGTTTATTCTGCGCCAGATCTCTGGAACCAATAAGTGCTTTAGAACATAAAAGTTTCAGCATTCAATTAAAAAAACAAAACCCAGATTTCAGAAGGGAAAAATCTTACAGAATTTTCAAGTTTGGAATCTGAGATAAAGTCGACGGGATTGGACCAATCAATTGATTGTTTTTCAAAACTCTGAAGAGCCACGCAATTTTTCATGTCAAAAGTTCAGATTTTAGTAACAGGAATGAAATTGCAATCTAAGAAATAGAAAACAAATAGAGATGTTCTAAAAACTACTTACAGCATTTCTAGTTGCTTCAGCTTTGAAATTGAAAATGGTATATCTCCATAGAGTTCATTAAATGACAAGTCTCTAGAAACACCAAAAGTAATTAACTTTCAACTCAAGAATCAAAGACAATAATAAAAAAGAACGATACCGAGAATTAAGGCACATTATGGAAAAACAACTTACAGGCTTTTCAACAAAGAACAGTCACCAATCTCATCAGGGATTTGTCCAGAGAGACGATTCCCCCTGAGATCTCTGAAATGCAAAAAAAAAATGATCACATTCTTGACTTAACTCATGCTTACACATCAGGAAAACAAGAAACTGAGTATGATGCTTTCAGGTCATTGAACAAAATCTGAAAAATTATTTCCATGTATGACATTTGTTACTCATCATGTATATATTATACACACAAGCACACGCACACATATATATATATACATAACCATAGAACAACTTAAACAACAGGCAATGGAGGGAAATGAGAACTTTACATAGTGACCAGGTCTTTGAGATTTCCTATAGCAGTTGAAATCTCCCCATCAAGATTCAACCCAGAAAGATTTCTACAATAACAGAAAGAGAAAGATTTTGAGAGACTCAATTCTAATAAACAAAAAAAGAAATTAGAGAAAGATAATGTATTACATTATCAGCAATTTATAATAAGCTAAGATGAAACAGGAGCTGAGCAGTGAAAAAGGACTCACAATGCAACTACATTGAATGTAACATTATCACAAGTTACCCCTCTCCAGACACAGTAATCTGAAGAAGGAGAGTTTGTCCAGTCATATAGAACATTGTCAACATCT
>CAODLS010838944.1:0-17820 GCA_948243855.1 Flueggea neowawraea
TCTTTCATAGAACTTGAGGGATGTGCTGTACAAATGGTCGAGATGTATCATAAAAGCCTTCCACTTTCTAAGGACCTGGATCCACAAGAGAGTATGCTTGGTGAGGAGCTTCTGTCCATGGTGTACAATTTGTTGGTTCAGACATTACTTGATCCTTAGACATTTTTTGGTCGACATGTTAAGGCACTTAGTGTAGTTTAAGATTTGATTTTCTTTTTCTTTTTCTCATAGTATTGGCAAACATCTTCACGGATTAATTTCAGTAGCTGCTCTTCAGGCCACAGCATATTTCTCATGTCCTCATGGTATGCCTGATGTATTTTTTTTATGATACATTTTCTTTGGCATGAAATCCTCCTCCACCATTTCCACAGGCCTACCTCCACCTTCCAAAGGGTATGAATTCGTTAATTTTCTGTATATATTTTTCATTAATTTTTTAATTTGAGTTATGTGTGGAAGTTGGTATTAGGTGTGATCAAATGATTAATTTTGGATGTTTATTTGCTTTTTTTGAAAAAAATATGATGTTTATGCACTTTTTGTTTTTAAAATTCACATCTTAATCCGATATACACTATCAAATTTCTTTAACTAAAATGTTTCAGTTATTCCAAATCTTAATCCATTTTTTTAAATAGATGTTTTATCCATCTTTATTTATATAGATATTTGCAATATTACTGTATAAATTCATTCGTCCCTTTGCATAAATTCTATATTTGCAGCATAGAGACAAGTTTTCTTCTCGGTTTTTTGCTCTAAGTTTAGTGATAGAAATTTTGTCTTTGTGCTTCCCTTCTCACTAATATTTCCAATTTTTTCAGGTGAACAGTTGCAACAACTACCGGGCCCGAACGTAAGATAAGTAAGTATATATGAAATAAAACATATGTACATATTAAATTAACAAGGAATTTTCACTGCCCTTCTTAATTTGTTGGTGCCTAAGAGTTTTTTTTTTATTGGAAAACTGTATCCATCTTGATTTATGATAAGTTTGTAACTATCTAAAAGTTATTAATTTTTCAATTTTAATTTTTGCTCATATTGTTTAGAATTTTTTAATATTTTTTAACAGTTCTCCTGAAGATTGAGCCAACAGTGCATCGATGCCAGGTGGATGTTGAGCTGCTTTGTTCTCTTTGAGTACAATATCTGACTATCCCAAAATTTCATAACTGTAACAACAAAAGCTTAAGATATATATCAAATCCAAGAAGCAGCGATATTTGATCACCGCATAGATGGGTGGGGTTACTTGGCCTTCTGCTAACGACGTAGTGATTTTGTTTTTAATCTCAATTGTTTTTTCATTAATGGGTTGATGTAGATTGCTTAGATCTTTGTTTTGCATTGTCGGTTCTCTAATCTTTTTAATGTTGATCATGGCTTCCTCTTCTTGTGTTGTTTAAATTGTTTGTATTGGTTAATGGGAATTTTAAATGAAAAAGAAGAATTGTGATTTTTCAGTTTCTTTTGAAGATGATGATTGTTCTATTAGTATTTAAAAAAAATTGATTGAAGACTAATGTTCCATAAGTAATTCTATTGGACTGTTGTTCATGTTGTTTGAGAAGAAACATTATATTTGAGTGTTTGTGTTGATCAATTTTATTTGAATGTTAAATGGTTTTTGTTGGCAGCTATATGAGATAAAGAAAATTGTTTCTGATATACCTAAGAGAAGTCCTGATGAGGTTCACATTGTGATTTCCCCTTATTGGATTTGTCCATTGGGTGCTCATATTGATCATCAGGTTTGCCCCATATATGAAGTTTTTCTTCGTTATTTGCTGTATAGATTTGAAAAATGAAATTAGAGTTCGTCACTATGCATTCTTAAAATTATGACCTTTTTGGGTTATTCTAATGTGATTGAGGTTGGATGTAAGAAATTATCATTCTAATTTAAAGAACACACATATCTGGAAAAAAGTTTTGAAATGCTCAATATTTTCCCTTTTGTGATGCTTGCAGGGCGGAACTGTTTCAGCTATGGCAATTAACAAAGGGATACTTCTGGGATTTGTTCCTTCAGGTAACACTGAGGTAAGGTGGCATTTTCTTTTAAGATTTAGAAAACAATAATATTGAGAGCCCAAAAACTACAGTTGCAATGTCTGTTTTGGCAAGATATTTTGATGCAACACTAATATAATAAGAAGCTATTCTACATCATTTTTTGCAATTCTTTATTAAGCACCTCTCTTTCTTCTTTGTGATAAGTTTGAAGGTGGAGGCGGCGACACATTGAGTCTGGGTGGATGTCTAGCTCCTGGAGAATGAGGCTTTTGATTTTCATTGTCATAAGTTTTTTGCCCTTGTAGTATGTGCCGATATAGAATTTTTTTTCAGTGGACTGGTGGTGACTTTGCACTATATTTGAAGCTTATTACTTTAGTTTGATCGACTATGTCAATGTGTTATGGGTGCTCAAATGAATGCTTAGGTTTTAGTATTGAATCAGTTTCTACATTGTTTTTGGTTTCAGATTTGTTTAGAAATTATTCACATTCTTCTGTTGAGTGGTAATTGGTATTATGGTGGCAGTGTTGGTACTTCGATGGGAGTATTATTTGCTTTTCGATGCATTCATCAGTAAGAAGGATTTGGTTGCTGGTAAGTCCGGTGATGAAATTTGTAACTGGAGAGTGCAAGAAGATGGTATGTATTTGTCCAACATGGAAGAACATAAATGGAATTAAGAGAAAAAATGGTCCAAGAAGCAATATTATCACAAACAAAAAGGAGGTATTATTTAGATAATCATAAAGTGCGTTAGCAATTGCATGTACTGTGTGTTATACAATTCTGTGTAGGCTTTGTGTCTACTTGGATCAAGTTACTCCATACATTTTTTGTCGGCTGTTAAGCATAAATATCAATATTCTTGCACATAAATTGGAAATACATTTTTGGTTTTTGGCTAATCTTTCGATATTGCTTTCTATCCTTTGGTGAAACACCTCACTGCCATTTCGAACTTTTTTGGTGTGATCCAATTTATCATTTTAAGTTTGATTATTGTGAGAAATATTGCTGCATAAATTCTGAAGGCAAATTGGATATTCTAAGCATCATTTTTGCCGTAAGTATGTTGTCGAATGCCATCATTTTTGATTGTATGATCAACAAAAGATTTAGTTGCTGAAAAATTGGTGCTTATTTGGTGTGACAGAGAATGGTAGGATTGTGATGCAGAGTTGTAGCTGTCAGTCAATTCATTTTCAAAATAATCTAGGGCTTTGAGAACATGATCATGTTCCCTGTTAATGAAAATATCGAGCAAATATTGCAGTGTAACATTTTCAAGTGATTGAAAGTCTTTCAAAATTTAATATGATATTTTTTAAAATAATATAATTGTTATATTCTCACAAATTTTATTATTTTATTTTAATTTTAAATAATTTTAAAATCTGGAATATTTATAAAAAGTAAAAATTTATTAATGGTATCTAGGGATATCGTCTTAGTCTAATATTAGTAGTAATAATACTAAAGCAGTAAGCATTGACATTTAGTTTTACATTTGTCTTCATAATACAATGGCATCTGGCTTTACATTTGCATGCCACCTGTTTATTTACTTTCTGGTCTTCAACATCTTTTCTTTTCCTCACACTACAGTACCGTCCCTTTATTTTCTCCGAAACATCCTTTTGCTTCCCAACCCTCAAGTGTGTGTTGATTTTCTTTCTTTTTTCTCTCTCAGATCTTTGATCGTTGTCTTCTGTTTTTTTGTCCCGACTTATTTTCGGACTCTCTATGTCGCTATTGATTTTCCATCGCTCCTCTAAATGGAGTATTGAAATTGTTTCCTGTGTTACGTTTTTTTTTAACTTAGCTAAATCGATTTTTATATGATTTAACTGAGTTGATTTTCTTACAATTGGGTTTCATTCATGGTTGATCTCGTTTTCTTTCTTTTTTTAACCACAAATAGTCACTTTAAGTATTCTATGTACATATATGATGGGTTGTTTCACAATTTTGAAGAGCAAGAAAAAGAAGCCGGATCAATTGGTTTCTGTTAAACGTCTTACCCATCAATTCTGCTAATAATGGAATCCACATGATTCACAACATTCCAACGATTATTACATATACAACATTCTACATTTCCAAAATAAATTTGAGATCCTGCCGAAACCTGCCAAAACTAATAACACAGTTCTAAAAGAACATATTAATTTTATCAGCATTGCTATTTGTTTATTAATTTTTAGTCCAGAGCATATTAATTTTTGTAGGACATTAGCAAAGTGGTTGACTGACTAATTAATACCAATACTGAGTTTTTTACAAAAAAATTATAGTTAGTAGTTCTGTAATTATAGCATTGCTGCTTCTAATTTGTTTCATTTCACTCTTCTGTAGGACATTAGCAATAGTATCTTATTGATTGCCATACAGAATAAGAAAGAATAACATAAATACTTCAAATCATATTTTTTTGTAATGAAAATCTAATACTTTAAAAGCTCTAACCACTTTTTAGGAAAATTCTTCATAATTTACACTTTGTTATCTCTTTCTCGAGTCTGTAAACAAGTATTTTGTTTTTTTCTACAGAAAACACACATCCAAATACTTTGTACGAATACATGGTTACTAATGTCGATCAAAGAGCTCCACATACAAGAAGCACGAATAATCATAATCTTCAACATGCGAAGGAGTTCACAAATTCACAGGATACAGGTGAGTATTAACAGTATGTCATTACCGTTCAATGCCAATCACAACCAAATGTTGTCCTGTTTAACTAATTATAATTTTAAATAAATTTATTGTTTTATTATGTACACACATATTTTGTTTAACTCATTAAAATTAACCTAACAGGTCATGGATTACAATTTCTCGCGAACAACTCCATCACACGTACACAAAAAACAAGTTTATTTAATTGTTTCAAGTTTATGGTGGATAACTGTTTTTTTTTGTATATAGTTTGCCGCAACCTTGGTTCAACATTTGCATCAATCAATAATAATTCATTCTGTACATCTCACACCGCATCAGGAGTATTGAACCAAGTGAGTCATTGTAATCGCAATGTGAACTTTCAAGACATCAACCAAATTACACCAATTCAAACGACTTTCGGTGGTAATAGTAGCCAAAATATATTACTTGAATTTTTAACAATTCTTAATTTGCTTTTCACTGTATTCTATAAAGTTTTTTTTTTTCCTTTGGTAGATTTTTTTTCTCGAGGGCATTGCCGTGAAGGTCAAACATGAATACATTACACAAGAATTCCGTTGAAAGATATTACTAATGGTAATATTACATGAATTGTTCTTAACTATTTATGACTTCTTTTTCTCTTAATTAATATTGCTATTTTTTTTTCAATTAGCCATAATAACAACGAATCTGTGGGGCAATTTTTTTACTACAATATGAGAAATAACAGTTATTATGTTAATCCAATGAATTTGGATTTAATAACGAATACTTTAAATAGATCATGTACAAATGTAAATCCAGTACCCAATGGTATGACGATCGAAAGAAATTGTGATCCAGAGACAAATGACTAATCATTGGGTAATTATTTCTATTTATACCATGTTAATACAAACTGTGAAGCATATCTTGTTGATTAAATTTATTATAATGATAAATTTTTAATAATAATATGAGTCGCTTCCCGCTTAAACACATTTTCGAATTAATATTTTGGACATCGGGCTTATAAGTGTTCTTCCTGTAGCGCAAAGATGTTCTACATCGAAAGGGCTAATAAAACAGCGCAACACTAGAGTTCCAGATTTCGGGCTTTGTTGTGGACGTGGGAAAGTGAAACTGCCATTGTTAAAGGAACCGCCTTTAATTATAAAAAACTATTGTCCGGTGAAGATTCTAGGAGTAAGCATTTTGTTGAAAACATTCGTGGATACAACATAATGTTCTCATTTACCTCAATGGGTGGAAATATTGATAGGGCAGTAAATGATGGGAATGGTCGATGTGTATTTAAACTTCATGGACAAAATTATCATAGAATAGGCAACCTTTTGCCAGAAGAAGGATCGATACCAAAGTTTGCACAATTGTATATATATGATACTGAGAATCAAGTTGCCAATTGAGGTGGACTTATTAGGTAAATGCTTGACGTTTTTAAAAAATGCAAAATTTACATGTGTAGGTGTTTTTTTCTAACGGTTTATTTTTTTTTAAATAGGTCAAACAACAATGAACAACAATTTGATGCATCATTAATTGAAGACTTGAAAAATATGCTCGATTCTAACAATGTATTGGTTAGATCATTTAGAATGGCAAGAGACAGAATTGAATCTATCGGATGTAAGGAATTTAAGTTGATATTGATTGGAAGCAGAAATTCAGATGGACGACGATACAATCGTCCTACAGTGTCGGAGGTAGCTGGCTTGGTTGTTGGCGACATTGGTCCAGAAGAAAAGTATAAAGACACTATAATTGAGACCCAAAGTGGGCAGTTGCAAAAAATAAATGAGTTGCACCCTTCATATCTTCCATCGCAATATTCTCTATTGTTACCCTATGGCGAAGATGGTTATAAAAGGGATATACTATTGAGTGAGAAAAATGGAAAAAGAGCAACAATCAATTTGCAAGAATATTTTTGCTTTAGATTACAACAAAGAGATGATGAAGTAATGACAATTTTGGTATCAAGGAAATTGTTGCAGTAGTTTGTTGTTGATGCATGGACAATGGTCGAGGCAAAAAGGTTATCATTCATAAGATATAACCAAAAAAGCTTGAGAGTTGATTTGTACAAAGGTTTAGCTGAAGCAGTATTAAGAAGTGAAACAAGCCCGACTTCTCATGGCAAAAGAATTATTTTGCCTTTGTCTTCTGTTGGTGGACCAAGGTATATTCTTCGCACAATTTTCACTTATTTGTCATGTATATATATATATATATATATATATATATCAGCCATTTTGGATTGCATGTGAAAGTTATAAATAAGTCAGGATATCTAACCCATTTACATATTGCCATTGCATCCTGGTAATTTTGTATCATGTACCTAAAAAATAAAATTAATATTTTCAAGAAATATATATATATATATATACATGACAAATAAGTGAAAATTGGGTTGAATGTGGAGGACAGACCTGATCTAGTATGCAGGGTTTTCAAATTAAAAGCACATCAATTAATTTGGGACGTAAAGGAAGGAAAAAAATTAGGAAGGGTTAAAGCAGGTCAATTTTTTATACATTTTTTCGATTACCGATTGATGTAAAAATAGTATACTTTAATAATATAAATATGTATTTTGTATGCTATGTTATATATCTCCCTCTAATTCACTATATAGGTACATCAGCGATATGCCTAATTTGTTGTTTTTTTCTCCAACAATTAGTTTTTTTTAACTGTATGAAATTAGAGCGATTTTTTAAGTTTTATATATTTTTCCAACAAGATTTTTTTATTATTATATTTAAGTATATTATTACTAGTTAATATGCAACTTATTTTTTTTTATAGTTTTATATACCATTGAGTTTCAAAAACGAGGTCTACCTTATGCCCACGTACTGTTGTTTCTGCATGACAAACACAAATCTATTAATGACATCGACCAAATAATTAGTGTTGAGATACCTGATAAAGAGGCAGATCCAAGATTGTACGAGGCAGTACAAAAACTACATGATGCATGGTCCATGTGGTACTGCTAGACCAAACTCACCATGTATGCTTGACGGTAGGTGTTTGAAGTATTTTCCTAAAATTTTTTCTAAGGAGATAACTATCGACGAAGATGGATATCCATTGTATAGAAGAAGAGATAATAAACGAACAATTGAGATTGGCGGTACACCACTCGACAATAGATTTGTCGTACTATACAATCCGGAGTTATTGGTACTAATCTAATACAAATATTGTGTGCTGCAATCAGAACCGAGCTATCAAGTACTTATTCAAATATATCAGTAAAAGAAATGATCAGATCACCACAACGTTTTACCAAAGTGATAAAATGGTGAAAATGGAGAAAAGTTGGATGAAATCAATATGTATTATAACTGTAAGTATGCATCTGCATGTGAGGTTGTTTGGAGAATATTTGGTTTTTCTATAACTCATAGAGAACCAACGGTTGAGTGGTTAAGCTTTCATCTCCCCGATGAACAAATTGTTATATTTACTGCTGATGACCCGATTGACGATGTTGTTAAAAAGTGTGGTGCAAACAGTTCTATGTTTTTACAATGGATGAAGGCTAATAAGGAGTATCCTGAAGCAAAACAATTGACTTACATTGAGTTTCCTCAAAAATTTGTCTAGAAGGAAGTTCAAGTTTGTGATGATGAAAGAAATGGCAGGAAGAAGACTAAGAATGGTGTCCAAAGCAACGTGGAATCAGTGGTGGGAGGATATTTTATGTCCAACCTGGTGTTGGTGAATTATATTATCTTAGAATCTTACTTAACACAGTTAAAGGCCCAACTTGCTTTGAGGACATCAGGACTGTGAATGGAGTACAATATCCGAAATTCAAATAAGCTTGCTTTGCATTAGGGTTGTTGGACGATGATAAGGAGTACATTGATGGGATAGTAGAAGCTTTCTTTTAGGGTTCAGGGAATTATCTGAGAAACCTTTTTGCAACACTTTTGGCCTCAAATTGTATGTCATGTCCTGAAACAGTATGGAAAAATACTTGGCACCTATTATCGGAAGACATTGTTTGTCACCAGCGTAAAATATTGAATAACCCAAGTATGTTTTTTTCATGTTCTTTACATTTTCTCCTTTTTAAATAAATGATTAACAAATACGTTATCCCCCAGGTATGATTAATACTTTTTTTCAATGGTAACAAATTCAAGCTCTAATGAAGATATTTATACTCCTCAGTTTTTGAACGATATATTTGCTTCGGGATTGCCAAATTACAAATTGACATTGAAGGTAGGTGTACCAGTTATGTTGCTCCGAAATATAGATCAATTTGTAGGGTTTTGCAATGGTACAAGATTAATTGTATCTCGGCTTGGACGACATGTGATTAAAGCAGAAATTATAACTGGTAATAATGAAGGTGGAAGGGTTTTCCTCACTTGGTGCTGACTCCATCAGATATACGATTACCTTTTCAATTCCAACGGAGACAGTTCATATTAGTTCTTTCCTTTGCAATGACAATTAACAAAAGTTAAGGTCAATCTCTTTTGCATGTTTGATTATATCTGTCTCGATCTATTTTCACCCACGAATAGATTTATGTTGATGTTTCAAGAGTTATAAGTAGATCTAGATTGAAGATTCTGATATGTGACAAAGATGATAATTCCTCAAATCTATATAATATATAAAAGTTAAATACATTTTCATAATAATTTGATATTTGACAAGCAATTATTTTAACATTTGACATTTTAATTGTATAACATGTGACAGTTCTCATTAAAATATTCAATATATTAGCCAATATTCACTTTCTTATTAAAAAAGTAAATAAATATGGAAACAAAACTTATGGTATTAATTTTTATGTTTTTATATTTTTTTAATTTGAAACAACTTTTATTATAGTCTTAAATATTTATAAAAAAATAAAAATAGAGTCATATATCCTGGGACAACATCTGGGGCTAAAACTAGTTGTACTCAAAATATTGTTTACAAAGAAATCTTCCAAAATTTAATATGATATTTTTTAAAACTATATGATTATTATATTCGTACAATTTGTATTATTTTATTTTAATGATAAACAACATTTGAATTATAAATTTTTAAATATTTATAAGAAAAAAATGTATTAATAGTATCTTGAGATATCTTCTGGGTCTAACACTAGTTGAATTGGATCTATGTAGTCATGTTCAATCAAATAGAAGAATATTACCGATGGAAACTTTTATTAACACAATAAGAAGGTTACACAAGATATGAGGCCCAATAGGAAAGGAAACTAAACGAGCATGAGTAAAAATTACAGGAATTAAAGCCGGCCAGTCCTTCAATAAATCAAATATTACAAGCATATGATCCATTTTTTCAAATTCTAAGTTGAAATTTTAAAAATTATACGCATATGGTTCTTAAGCTAAATTGACACGCGCACATGTGTTGTCATTTTTATCCAAGAACGTGAGACCCACATCTATGTGGTTTTGATTATGTTTATATTCCGTTTATATTTTTTTATTCTATTTTTATTTTAATTTTCTTATTGGTTTTTATTTTTGTTTTATTTTTATTTTAACTTAAAAATGAAACTAAATGATTTGTTTTTGGATACGTGAGACCTATATTTTTTACTTTTATTCTATATTATTAGGTTCATAGTAATTATTTTTTGTTTCATTAAATATATTGATTATGCATTTTTTATTATTTTAATGTTTGTTTTTATTTTGTTTTCTATTAAAAAAATCAAACTATATGTTAAAAAAAAAAGCAAACCCAAACAAGGTTAAATAAAAAAAAAAAAAACTTAATGAAAACAAATTGAGAACAAAGATAAGAACATAATGAAAATAGGAAAGAAACAATATGAAAACTATTTCATGTGAAATCGAACGAAAGTGAGTTAATTTTCGTAAAACAAAATTGAAAATCAAATGAAAATAGAATATAAACATACTTTAAACAAGAGAAAAAAAACAAAAATAAAATTCAAACAAAATATAAACGTTGTATTTTGATTTTGAAGAAGAAGTGTGAAAACAGTTTGCAATTTAATTTTTCAGCCTATATAACTGTAATTTTGATTTTTTTTTTCCTGTAACAATGCAGTTAGCCGTAAAAATTAACACATTAATCATGAGTTTACAAAACCAAAAATTAACAAAGCCTGCAGGCCAGGTTATTTAGCCAGATCGCATTCCAAGTCAGATGAGACCAACACAAACCAGTCGAAACCCTACCCGACCATCTAGATCTCCATGCCTCTCAGCGCACATCTGTTATTGGTCGCACCTCCCCTAAACTATTGACAACCCAACCATAGCATCATTTGAAAATCTTAGCACAACACTGCCAATCCATCTCCAAAATCCACCAATACCAGCATAACAAACATGAACCCCCACCTACGGAAACCAACAAAACCTAGACCGGCACCAACAAACCGGAGCAGAACGTAGCACCTCCACCGAGACTCAACCACTGTAGCCTATCGAAAACTCCAACCCAAACTTCGATTTAGCCGCCAATAGCGCTTAGCGAGAACAAAACCGAACCAGACGCTAGATGAAACTCCATCAAGGAGACCTGCCCAGTCAACAACAACGCAAAAATGGGCAAAACATGAGACAAAGTAGATATAAAGCAAACCTATGTACATTCTCCGGCCAGGCGGCCACAAAAGCTAGTTCGACTAACATTTTTACTATAGATATTGTAATCATGTATAACTATTATCTTTAGTGTGTAATCATACTATAGATATATTTGTAGTACGTAAGCTCAGCTCTTATGGATTGTAGAGCGTTGTTGAACAATTTAGTAATTGTCAGTTTATTCATGTTAAGTGGTTAGCGAATTTCGCTGCTCATCTTCAAGTTTATGTTAGCGGGTTCAGATCTGGTGGCTCCAGTTACTTTTGTATTTATGTGTTAACGAGTAATTGAAATCCTCATCTTTTCCTAAAAAAGAAAATCTAGTCGTGAGGGCTTACATGAAAGGAGAGAATAGGTCAAATGTAGCCAAAGAAGACTTGCCCCGAAAAAGGCCTGGAGAGAGATATATGGAAATACGCAGCACATAGCATGCAAGACGTATATAAGTCTGTTTGGTCAGTGGGGGCAAGTCATCCTTGGCTGCATTATCTATTCCCTCCCCCATGCAAGACATTTTCGACATCCTTCTTCAATCTTCAGGGACGTGAGAATTATTATATAGCCATTGTCCTCACCACAACAATTACAAAGAGCATAATGTTATTGGGCGACCATTCTTGATTGAAGATTGTTTATATATACATATAAGTGAGAGCTAATAATTTGGTAAAGAGAAAGGGAGAGAGAGAGAGCTAAAAATTAAAAATATAGATATGATATCGAGCGAATGTTTGATAGGTGCATCAATATATATCTTTTTCCATAATGAGATGAAGAATATTTATGTGCTTTACTTATCGCATTTTTTCAGTTTTGTTTTTAGGATATTCTAAAGTTACCATTGTTATTCAATAATTATTGTTGTGGAACATTTCTTGACGATCGTTAAATTTTTAAATTTATTTTACTAAGTTATTCTTGAATCTATATGATTTTGTCATATAAAGGCCCTTGATTGAGAGACAATTGTGTTATAAACGACTCTTGATCTTGAGTGCTTTCAAGAGATGCGGGTATTTTTTGTGTCTCTTTTAAAATGGGTATACCAAATTCAAATTCACCAACAGAAACACAAAATTCGCATAAACCACCACTCCACCGACTACCACCTCCACTGATAATAATTAAGTCGAACAAGCATATAAGAATTCAAATAAGAACATCATGATATGTAAGGTAAGCAAAGACCATGATGAATTAGGTTCGAACTAAAGCGAACAACACTAAGGGGAGGAAAAAGGTAGATATTCCGATCGAGACAAAAACTTACTCTTTACGAATAAGGGGCTATATTTAATTGAGGCCTTCAAATGCACCTTGCAAGCAAACTTTTTTCCCCACTTTCCTTTCATAGAAACCATAAGGTGGAAAGCAATTGATTGGTCCGTGAAATCTCAGGGAATAGAATCTTGGTGCGACCTATTTGACTTTTTCCAATCAATAATGATAGATGTGGGCACATATTCTTGCTTCCATCATGTGTTTTTCCCCCCTTTCCGAGTTTTATGCTCATAACAAAATGATTTCTTGCTTATTGTATTTCATCCAAAAAAACATATTCCATACGCAAATGATTAAAGCCATTATGCTTGTTCCAAAATACAAACGTATTGGTAACTGTTGTTGGCGAAAAATACAACAAAAAATAAATTATAGCCTTAAAAAAAACATCATAAAGTTTTAAGGTTTTCAAGTTCTCAACTATAAGATTCAAATTTAAATCATCAATTTTGACTGTAGATTTTGACTCCTCGTCCTTGGTTAAGTGATCCTCTGATTTAAGTCTTAAATTTCCAGTCTTTGCTATCTGTCCGTGCATAAAAAGAATAAAGAGCAAAAAAGGAATGAGAAAAACTCCTCCATTTACACTCAAGGCTCGAGTTAGTATTTGCACAAAGCTCTTGTAAGCGTATAAGTGACACTCGTGAATAAATAAGAGTAGTATTTATAGTATTAACTATTAAGAGACCTGTTTGATTTTTGATTTCTGCATTTAAAAGGGAAATGAAGCCTCCTCATTATGAGACAATTAGGCCTAGTTAATCTCTTTCTTTATAGGTTTTAGTATTTGGTTAGGTCACTTTTACTGTGAGGCATATAACTTTGAACTTGTTGAGCTTGATGTATCTTAATCCATACCTTATTAGTATTTATCACAAAATAACTATTTATTTGCAAAAGTTGAAGAATTTATTATGCACGAGCTGAAGTGGTAGAGTTTGCAAAAGTTGTTCAAAGTCATTCATAATTTATTATAATTATTATTATTCTTAGCAGTTGAAGAATATTGCAAAAGTTGAAGAATTTATTTATAACAAAATAACTATTGTCGGTAGTACTTTTTATATTTTAATAATTTATTGTTTTTTCAAATAACTGAATAATTGCAATATATATGACTAATTAAAAATATTTATATATGCTATCGATGCCAATATTTTTATTATCTCTTGTTTTTTAATTATCTCTTGGTTCTTTAGTTGTTTGACTTCAATATAGAATTCTAGCCAGCTGAATAGTAAGTTTTAGTTTTATTGTTAAAAAAAGTTTAAAATAAAATGGTGAAACAATCAAATTTTATACACTGTTTATAAGCATTAATTAATCTATGTGTATGCTTGTTGTGCTCCAAGGAGTCTGCAGTGGTGGAGTTTGCTCAAGCATGGAGCTTTGCCGGAAGTTTAAAGTTTTAATGAAATAAGGATGCTCAAGGGTTTGCACATATCGTAAGCTCTACATGTCCTCACTGATCAATTTGGCACGCATATATAGATGGTTAAATTATCCTGAGGAGTCGAATAAATCAGCGTTAAAAGAGAAAAGGTTTGGTGATAATTGATGCAAAATGTCAGCAATAATACAGCTACTGTATTTCACTGAGTGATCACTCCTCCGACTTCACAACTACTGTATTGTACATTTTTTCTGATAATGGTAAAAATTTATCAACAAACCCACTAAAACAACGATTTAAAGTTATGAAAAACTCTGCTACTCAAAACACTTTCGTCATCTAAGATTACTCCATTGAATAAGGAGAATATTATACTTTAATTAATTCCCTGAAAGTCATGCACCCTTATTTTACATAAACATATATATATACTTAATAACGATAACATCTACTTGAAATTATAAATTATAATTTCTTGTTTGCGATTTGATTGAATCGTCTAATCGACGAAGTAGTGGATTAGAAAGTTGCAGGGACGGAAATATATATATGTGTAGTTATTGATTTAATTAATAATGAATCATGATATATAGCTAAGAAGAAACGGAAATACTATAGAACCATTCTGCAGATTCAGGAAAAGAAAGCTATTCAGTAAAAACACCGTTATGTAACACCATTTTGCGTCCACTCTTACATATGCACATACATCAAAAGAAGTAAATAATTAGAGGACTACTGCAAGCAAAAATGACAGGCACAAATAGTGTGCATGGTCCAGACCGGACAGTCATAGCTAGTACGACTCCTCGTGACTCATCAAATGCTGAACCTGATCCTGCTTTCTGTAAAATGATGAAAAAGCTAATTATATGATTGAACATATATACATTTTACCTGGTGATGACGGCACAGAGAGGATAAGACAGCCCACATTTTATTTCTTTGCCGCAAACAAAGCTACTACCGTCAATGTCGTTGTCTGTCTAGAGCAATGCCACCCATGTTGTCGATGGAGGTTGCCCACACTTTTCTACGGCTCTCGATTTATTATCAAACAAGATTTTAATAACACTACATTATGTTAACTTTCTCTATTAGATACAGTGTAAGAAATGTGCTTTTTCACCTTTCTACACTATCGGAGCTGAAATTATAGCGGCTGTTGACACCAAATTTGTCCTCCAACATGTTTTTCACCTTTCTAATCGTCTTATTTTTTATAATTACCTTTCTGATCGGTTTATATGTGCTTTTTTTTAGAAAAAGGTTCAGATATTTGTGGGCGGTGAAGGAACTCCACGGTGTGCGGCCATGAATACGGACAAGCACGCATGAAAGGTTACGTAAAAAATTTTCGCATGATAATGGAAACTTTCCTTTCACAAAGCTCTCGTCTTCCTATATTTTATCTTTGCAACTTGAAAAATGAAACTTCTTAGTAGTTTATGACAAGCATGTAAACAACATTAGCCAATATTCTTGTAACAACATTTTGATAAGCATCTCTTTTTTCGTGATTGTTATGATAAACACTCAAAATATTATCAAATCTTGAACAATTTTTTTTAAAGCATATCATTCATGATGATTAACAAAAGTCGGTCTAAAAAATATATAGGACAAACATAACTTGTAGTTAATAACAAACAACCAATTAGGTCTAAGACAGAAACTTTAATTTCTTGTTAAGACAAATATGTTGAATATCAAACGATATATGCATTGTGAAGCTGTTATATAAATATATGGCCAACTTTAGACCAAAGAAAGATATGTATATGAAAGAAATGAAGTTCATTCATACCTATTGATGCCAAACATTTTCATGTTTGAATTAGAACTCGTTATTGAAGTTGTAATACCATGAATATCGAAGTCGTCTTTAACGCTTATTTGAGGTGTTCAT
The DNA here is from genome assembly GCA_948243855.1 of Flueggea neowawraea. Taxonomy (NCBI): domain Eukaryota; kingdom Viridiplantae; phylum Streptophyta; class Magnoliopsida; order Malpighiales; family Phyllanthaceae; genus Flueggea; species Flueggea neowawraea. The sequence continues at coordinate 15,908 of CAODLS010838944.1, forward strand.
TGACCAAAGAGGCCTGGCATGAGAAGAGAAGAGTACAATGTAGCCAAGGACAGCTTGCCGGCATGAAACATATGGCAATAATGCAAAACCAGTTCTCTTACATATTCAGCCGGCAAGTCATCCTTGGCTGAATTACACTCTCCGCCTCTTCATGCAAGACCCCTAGGCCTTACCATTTACTTTTCCACTTCAAGCTATGTGTCTTGATACTAATTCTTACACAAGTCACTACCTATTTATAGGCCTTCTAAGGTTTGATGACGCCGATGAATGATGATTGAATGTTAAAAAAGATGCTAAATTCGGAGTGGAGACATCCAAAAAAAGCAAGGTGACCATACTGTCATCCAAAGGGTCAGACCTGAAAAAGGCTAATGCCTAGTTGCTCATATCAATCCAACTCATTACCCAATTGGGTGAACAACAGAGTCTAGATATTTCGTGACCCACTACAGTCAAAAGAATGTATGGACTGTAGAATCGTACAAAAAAGTCCATTATTGGCCTGGAATATAATCTTTTTTAAAGATTTGATGGTTCTGCTTGCCTGCTGTGTATGTTTCTGCCTGCCCCCTATTTATCTTGCCCTAAATTTTTCAAGTCCATAATTATTCAAGAATATTTTTCTGAAAAATTATTTATTTTACTTTTATTAAAAATTCAACTCCTTCTTTTAATGTTAGATATAATTCCAATACAAATATATTACAAGTTCATCGGTGATTATTCAAGAATATATATATATATAATATTTTGAATTTTAATCTTTGTCGAATCTCAATTGCAAGAAAAAGATTCTTAATTTCGTTGTCTAGTAGTACTACTAGTAGTACATTTGTACTACTAATACGAATTATTTATATTATTTGACCAAAAAAGATATAAATTATTTATATGTAGGGTTTTTTTTTCGTATTTTAATGTTCAAAAGACGCCATTTATTTTTTTCATTTTAAATTATGCATTTTAATCTACCTATTTGTGTTTTTCTTTGAAGAAAGCAATCAAATCTTTCTTGCAAATCATTGCATTTTTTAGTGAAACTATTTCATTGAGAAAAAAAATCATTTGTTAGTTATCAAAAAATGTATGGAGAGCACAATGTTAGGCTTACTATTACGAAAGAATAACAAGTGCTGGCGATCTAATCAACTCACATATATTTCTGGTAATTATTAATTAGTAAAAAATGGTGGTTGTGAGTTTAAAATTCATGTACAATAGCATAAGATTGCAAACATAGTGGTCTCGAAGAATAAGGATATTTTGTATATGTATACTTGTTTGAATTAAAAAAAAAAAAAAAGTTGACAAGCATATCTGAGAAGTATATTGCCGCGACCCATCCCCGGGACTATCCCGCACAAGCCTCCATAGTACAGAACTTTTACCCAAATATCATATTTAAAGAAATATGAAAAATAAATAAAAGTATAATCTTTATTTATTAAAAACAAAACATATATAATATTAAGTGCAAAATTTATTTCAAATTAAAACATTTGAAAGGTCAGAAACATAAACACAACACATAGGAACCCAGGGTGGAGCATCTAACAAAACATACAAATGGGCCCAGTCAAAAGGGCACTGACCGCAACATCAGAATCTTTCACTGAGCATCAAAAGCTAATGAACATAATCCCCAATAGTCACTTGCAAGATGATAATAACAGGAGCAAAGCAAAACAAAGAAAAAGGGTCAAACCCTGTGAGTGAAGAACAACACTCCAGATCGCTTCATACGTGCCTCACAAAGACTGGTTTGAAAACCATTTAAAAACTAACACATGCGGTATACGATAGGTATACATACGTATAAACTATATACATAGTATGGTTTCCACGAAAACATTTCAAAATCGTTTGCAACCAAAGCAAACAGCATGCACGAAATCCTTCTGGAACTAAAC
>CAODLS010838953.1:0-21903 GCA_948243855.1 Flueggea neowawraea
TTTGTTTTGAGGCTCACCTCTTCACCGTATTTGTCATCAGGGACTCCAAAAGCAACAGCTTGAGCAATATCAGGATGAGACAAGAGAACTGCATCCACTTCAATTGGAGATATTTTCTCCCCTGAATCAAAACCAACAAACCCAAATCATTATTTGCAAATCACTCAAATTGGTGGGATTTTTTTTCCCCCATGTCGTCTAATTAATAAAACTATGAGGGGGACGTGCAAATGCTGGCACTTGTATTTATTTTGAAAACAATGGATGTTAATGTAAGCAATGCAAGATGCAACAACCATCTGAACTTTCCAAATCTGCCAGGCAAAGGTTCTGTTACGTCTCCTAACTACTTGAAGCACTTGCCAATTTGTCATAAAACGACTTGTGGGTCGCCACCACCCATAACATTTTTGCTTCAAAGTCCAAGAAAATGCAAAGTATATTAAAAATTGTGGAAAACAACAAAAACGTTGTGTTTGGCAGAGGATTTTTGTTATGTTAATGCTAATTATATAAAAAAATGATCGATTTGTGATTACCTCCACGATTGATAAGCTCCTTGATTCTGCCGACCAAGTGCAAATACCCATCCGAATCAAGATAGCCCAGATCTCCGGTATGAAACCACCCGAATTGAAACGCCACCTTGTTAGCTTCAGGATTGTTTTTGTAACCCTTGGTCACATTTGGGCCCCTAATACACACCTCACCGCAACATTATGCTGTTGGGTCCCACCATTTTCATCCAATATTGCCATCTCCTGTCCCACCGGCTTCCCCACTGACCCCGCCTTGTGGGGCCCGTCTACCGGCAACGTATTCGACGACATCAAATGCGTCGCCTCTGTCATCGCATACGCCTCCAATACTGGAGCCTCAAAAGCCTCCTCTAGCCGGCTCAGTATGGCTGGCGCCAGCGAAGCACTTCAGCTCCGAATGAACCGGAGTTTCGGGTATTCGGGTTCCGGGTTACTGAGGTGACGGTCTAATATTATTTGGTGTATGGTGGGAACCGCAGTGTACCACGTAGCATTGTACTTCACCATGTCTTTCCAAAACGTTGAAGCCGAGAAACGCCCAGCCGCCGGGAGAGCTACGGCGGCTCCGGCTCCTAGAGAGCTCAATAGCCCAGCTAACAAGCCGTGGACGTGAAACAACGGGAGCACTACACCGTCGAGTCTGACTCTGTCAGTTTATAACCGATTTAATGTTCTGAACGGACGAAGCTAAGTTTAGCTGAGTCAAAGGGACGCCTTTTGGGCGGCTTGCGGTGCCTGAGGTGTGGAGGAAGAGTGCCACGTCGGATGGCTCGTTGATGACGCGGGAGATTGAGTTGAGGACGGAGTCGGATTGAACCAGCGAGAGAGCGAGTTCTGAGTCGGCTCCAGAGAGGGCGGCTGTGGCGTGAGAACGTTGAGCTTGGAAGCCGCGGCTTGAGCCGAGGCTTTACCTTCTTGAGATGTCAGTAACAGCTTTGATTCCGAATCCGATAGGTAGAACTCAAATTCTTCGGAGGTGTACGCTGCATTGAGCGGCGCCGCCGTGGCTCTGGCTCTTATTACGGTCAGGAACATTATTACAAACTGTAATTATCACAAAAAACAATAATGTCAATTATGATTAACACAAAAGAACAATGCATGGGACGGCAGGGCAGAGTAATTAGGGAAAAATTATTTTCCATCAGTTTCTCATCAACCAAACACCAGAAACAAAATATGGACCTCAATTGTATTCGAAAATGTAAGAGCAACAACGTCGCCGGGTTTGATACCGGAGGCGACGAGGCGAGAAGCGGCGAGTTGAAGGAGTTCCTGGAGGCGAGCATGAGTTACATCGAACTTTCCAGAAACGGAAACGGCTCTTCGGCAAGGGAATTGTTCGGCCACCTTGTTCAACAATCCGGTGAGTGTTAGATTGTCCATAATGTAGGATAGGATTTTCGGCGATTTTGAGTTGTGTGTCGAAATTGAAAAGTTGATACTTATCAAGATAGTCGCAACGGGAAATATAGAGGATCGACACATCGAAGAACCCAAACTGATCACGCCTGTTTATGTAAGGCAACCTCTGCTTCTCTTCAGGGAAGGCTATACTTGGTGTAGGCATGCCACGTGGCAATGTCGCTTCTCTCAATTTCTATCCTATGTAAGCATCCGCACTGTTGTACAAGTGAGTTCGGCCCTACACTAATATATTAATTTTATGTTAAAATATATTAATTATTAATTAAATTGATGCATACAATAAATTTTCCGTTTGTTTTTTGTTTTTGCCGCTGGTACTTTGGTTCAGTGGTTGCACAATCCGGTGAAGGGTTATTTTACTGTTTTTGGTAATTGCAGAAGATTTGCCTCGAAAAGTGTGAAGAGTGGACCAATTAAAAGCTTACGCGTGTGCATTGGTGATTTGGTTCCCCGCACCAACTTGCGTTCGTGGCAATTGGTGATTCGCTAACTTGGAGTCTACACTTGGCAATGAACGACACGACCCATTGAAAACTCTGGAACAAAATATTATCGCTAACACATACAACTCATTTAAAATTTTATAAATTATTATATTAATAATTTTTTAATTTTTTATTTATTATATTATTTTTTTAATTTTTATTATATTTTATTATAAAATTTATAATCACTTCACTTATTATTTAATTTATTTATAATATATAAATAATAATAAATCTATTTATTTCACATAAATGGTAACAAATATATTTATTAAATAAATTATTTAATTAAAATTTTAAAAATAATAATTACACAACTTAAAAAAATTATATAAATAATAAAAAAATAAAAATACTAATTGTCATCTCGAGTTTCTCTTTTTTAGATTCAAGCATATTCAACCAAGTCCGATCGAAAAAAATAATAAATAAAAGAAAAATAAAAAAAATAAAAAAAATGCAAACAAAAAAATTATATTATTTTAAATAGATACAGTCCACTTTTTCAATGAACTCTATCTGTTAGTGCATTTCACAAAGATGAAATGCACCAACAAAAATTGCTCTTCCCAATGAAGGGAGAGCATCCAAGTGGACATGCAACACGGGATGATATCTGCGTTAAGCATGCCCTGTACTTCAAAAAAATCTACGTTGTTGAGTAATTATTCATTATGAAGACCAAAAAAAAGAGTAATTATTCATTACCAAAAGTTACGATTATTTTAAGATGAAGGAAATTATCATTTATATGAACAATTATTGGCAAAAAGAAAAGTCAAAAACTAATTGAAAAACAAGACGGAAATGGGTATTTTATTTTATATTGACTCAAAGGCGTTCCAAAAGGCAAAATGAGCTCTCAATGTAAATCTGAAATCAGTTTCAGTACCATCCAAGTAGTGAAGGAGCTTAGCTACAATAGAATTGCTGTTAATAAAACGCAAATGCATGCAATAGACTGAACTTTTAAGCATGCTGAGACTGACATAAATGACTGTATAAAACAAACAACCTCAATTAAGCCTTTAATTGTCTTGATAATGATTTTTTGGTAAAAGTCAAGCCAAGTAACGTATTTGAATTAAACTATTTAAAAGTATTAATCTCACCATACTAAAACAAAGTTCTCGAAGAAGAAAAGAGATAAACAAACAGTAAAGAACAAAAAGTGAAGGCCACGCATTCAATAAGGACATCTTCGCATTACAAAATTATATGAAGAGAATTGATTGATGGGAATATACCAAACTTTCTTCGTCAGAGGCGGATCATCATACGGAGGGACCCGTGGTTTGTGGAAAATATACTATTAGTCCCTAAACTTAAGATTTTTTTCAGAAAATATTAAGTATTGGACTATGTTCTAGTTAACTTCCAAGTCTCATCTTTAAACCCAATTATAGACTAGATGATTTTTTAAGTTCTTTTTTATTTAAATACATTATTGTCTTGAACTGTTAAAATTTATTCAAATATTCTCTTTCAAAATTGATCAAGTGTTTGATTTAACTCTCGTTTAAGGCAAAAATTAAGGAAGCATATAATTAAACATATTTTCTTGAAAGTTATGTTAAATACATCTAATTACCAAATTCGACACTATTAAAATTTGAGTAACACCTTATTGTTCTCAATAACAGACTCCAGCACAAACTTGAACACAATTCATCACAGATAGTGCAATCGAGCTGGCCGGCCACTAAAACCCTCTGGTGCTACTTCATTTGTTCTTTGTATGCTAACACATTTTATCTAGTTCACTAAAACGCCACACTCTGTATTTTAAGTATTAAATAATGTGTTTAAATTGCAAGAATTAATAATTATATGGTGCCATTGCTGGAGCAGCACTCAATTTTGCTGATTGAACTGGTCCTGGAGCGACAAGACCAGAGCTTCTCATATCAGCCATCAGTCCTCTACGAGCATTTGCCTCTTGTGCCTCGCACAATCTTGGAAGAAACACACCTGCAAAATAAACAGACAATAGATAACGTTACTTTCTGAATTAATGCAGTTAAACAAATATGTTGGCATAATCTAAAATGGTCATGGTTGCAAAAGGAACACAAAAAGCACGTAAAATAGATAGTATCAAAAGCCAAATCCGTTGAACGAAAAAAACATATATATTTTTTTTATAATTTAAAATGGTCGTGGGTTGTTGTGGTTGAGGACCTTCGCCGGCTGCAAGGTTGAAGTAAAGATCAACAATGTTGGGGCAGCTATCGTAGCAGTGAGGAGAGCAAAGTTGTTGGGTGAAGCGAGACTCCAGGAGAGAATCAGATGAAATGCCGAGTGATTTCCTGTCGAGCCCACACGCTGCAATACACTGGTCGGTTTCGATCCAGTTCCTTAACCTGTCCGCTTCGATCTCGGACGTTCGGCATGTGTATGCCTCCTCTCCGCTCCTCTTCACCCGCTTCTCCAGCACACAGCGCTTGCCGGTGGATGAAATCGCGTATGAACATGTCTCTTGATCAAGATGATGACATGATATTTCTCCTGAAAGTAATCCCATTAGTCGTAGTCTAATATTGGGAAAAAAAATTAACAGAATAAGATATTTGATTAAATTTACGTACCGAGAGTGCCTTGCACGAATAAAGCAAGAGCATGGAAGGCGAGGAGCTTGAGGCTGAAGTTAGGAGCCATAATGGAAATGGTTTTAGGTGACTAAGTTGGGAGTAAATAATAAGTACACCTTTGTGACTTGTTTGTATGGAAGATGAATTGCGAAAATTGAAGAGCGAAGTGGGTCTATTTATACTTGTTTCCAAATATTTGCTTAGGCGTCGGTCTAAGTATCAAATTAATAACGAAATGAGCAGGAAATTCAACATGAGAAAATGACTTGATCCGTAATTTAGATTTTTGTGGAACTTTGGTCGTTGCTGGTGCTGACCTTTTTGAGGATAACAAGTTCAGGAGTCAAAAGACCAGCGCTATCAGTGGCGGACGTATGCGTCTTGCACTGCGCATGGAGATTGAGATTTCTGTACTCAATGTGCTTTTTTGCTTCTTCTCTTACACGTATCATCAAAGGCTGCTCTTATAATCACATCCGTTTTATTTTTGGGTCTAGGGCTCTTATAATCTCATTCAAGGGTTAATTGAGTACCAATCATTTATTAGTTCAGTAATAATTATGCTAGTTATAAATGGACCACAGAGTTAAAAGGATAAAGTTTAGGAGGATTGTTGATATAATTGTGGTTTGATTTCGAAATTTTTAATTAATTAAAGACTGTTGTGCTATAAAAAGATGGTTAATCTAACTTGATTATTCTCCATGTCAAGATATTTGCAAAACAAATTTTGAATAGCTTGATAGAGCTTTTGTTTCTGTATAGGCTATGGTTAATATGGCTGTAATCCACTGTTTTATTGTGCTCTTCTAGATCGAAATTTTATTATGTTTATTTGTCAATAATATATATATTTTTTAAAGTCATTTTACTCTCTTTATTCTCCATTGTTCAAAAAATTGCTTTATATGTCCTATCAAAATAAACTACAATATTTTTTTTCACACAGATTAAAAATAGTTAGTTGGGATAGCTAAAATAATTAATTTTGAAAAAAAAATAAATTTAAAACTTTTATGTAATATATATTTAAATAATGATAATTTGGTCTAATATCTTATAATTACTAATTAATTTAAAAAACAGAAACAAATATATATATTTAAACGAATAAAAAAAGAAAAGTGACGTATCTTTATGGGGCGGAGCCGCGGGGGAGTGTTAGATAATAAAATCTATGCTTATTTGACAAATTTGTTGTACGATGATATTGTGAATTACTGCAGTATTTACCTGCAAAATTGATTGCCAGGAAAATGGAATTCAACGTTTCATAACGTGGCCCTGCGAACTTGGATTTATGGTCATACATTTGGAGTTCGGGTTGGTCTTCGGTGCCGAACCATTAAAGGTCGGGTCACTCACGCATATTCATTTAATGTTCCCTCTTCTGACTGGAAACTCGTTTTTCTATTTTTAGCCATCGTAGAAGGCTAGTGCCTACACATTGACACCAATTTCACATACTGTTGTCAAGTCCAAACCTTACAGAAAGATCATATTGATCTACTGATCCAAGCGGACCAAGTAAACTGCCGTCTATAGTCTGTTTCCAGTTCTTATACCAACCAAAGCATTCCAAGTATTGATTGTGGGGGAAATTAAAGTATAAATAATAGTATTAATTATTAGAAAGAAATGTTTGAAATGATTTCTCCCCCATCATTCACGGAGCGGAATCCAAAATGACATTTGCTTAGTTGGCACGATTTGGGCTTTTGTTCGAAATTTTAAAGCTAAATAGAAGGATTTGGTACCTCTCTTCCACAATTAGGGAGAATTTATGGAGTTTATGTCCACTTAAGCGTGCTGTTTATTCTGAATTATAGCTCTTGAACTTTTGGAAACAATGCTTTAGTTCCAACATTTAGTGCTTGATCTACTCCTAGTTTCGTTAACCAAGTCCAAGTACAATCTTTTGACCATTCCCATGCCACTACTTTTTCCTGTAGAAAAAATTCAATAATTTTTTTTTGAGAAATCAAGTTAACATTAAATAAAAAAACTTGCTTCTAAACTTTTTTATAAAACGATATAAACAAAAAAAAATAACAAAAATATCATAAACAAAAAAATAAATAAAACATATGCTAAATATAAATAATTGCATTTTCTTAAAAAAACAATATTTTCAAATCTGGTGCTCGTTCCAATGTTTAAGTCAAATCTGGAAAAAGATGAAATAACTAGAGGGAGAAGACATGTAGGAAAAGTTAGCTTCAGTAAATTGAGAAAAAATTGACCATGACTAATACGACCAAATATTAGTATATTGGCTGTTGATTGACGTGCAACGGATTTCATGAATTGTTTCTTCGTATAAAATTGTACGTGTTGAAAAATACGGTCCGTTCATAATGGATGAATCGAACTCAGTCAGTTAAGGTGTGAACTAAGACCGTAGACCGAGACCAATTGAAAAGTCCAATTGAGAAGAAACAAACCCAATTAATCAAGGTATGAACCGAAATCGTGAACCAAAACTAATTGAGTTGGGAATGATATGGGCCCGTAAGTCCGTTAGACCCACGAGCCCATTTAGTGACCTATATAAGAGGAAGAGTTCTTCTTCTTCTTAATGAACACCAACACACCTCCAAATAGAGCGATAGAAAGAGCTCTCCACCGGGAGAGAGCGAAGTTCGACCTTTTGTCCTGAGTCCTGCACAGATCACGTGTGACATCTAGACTACGAAACAGCCGGACATTCCCATTGACATTTCAACTGTTGTTTGCTCGTAAGACCAACATAGAACTAGTCTTGCTCCGCTGCTAGTTTCTGCTGGAATCAAAGATAATAAGTCAAACCTATTTATTATACTGATTATTAGTTAACTGGTATGCGATTCTTTCAATAAGCTAGAACATCCAAATGAAGAGAATATTCGGGGATGATAATTTACCCAACCTGATTGAACCCTTCCGAATTCAATCCGTTTTGATTGGATTTGAGAAAAATTTAAGTTAAAATAAAACCAAAACAAAAATCAAAACTAATAAATAAAAATAGCACATAATAAGTACATTTAAGGAACTCAAATAGAAAATAAAATATAAATACATGTATTTGCATGACTTAGTGGATAAACCGTCCCCACAAAATATTTAAGCTCCATATGTAATTTTGTAAATTAAAAGTAATTTAAAAATCGCAAGCGTCTATGTAGAAATAATTCCAGAAACTTTTTTAGATATACCACCAAATTCCTCTATCATGATTAGGCGAAAACGGTGCGAACTGGGTCGGCTCATTTTTTAGTGAGGAAATTTATGGCACAAGACTTATACTTTTTATTTTTACAAATGCTTCCCATTTTGTATACGCGACTACTTTATTTTTTATACACTAAATTTACTTTTTTATTGTTGGACCTGCTTTTTGATGATTCAACCTGATGTATAAAAAAATACTAAAAAAATAAAAAACCACATAATGTGTGATTATTGAAAAAAACAAAAAATTTCAGCACATGAGAAAAAAAAGGTTCATATGGACAATAAAAAAAATAAAAATAAAAATAAATATTAGTCTCTAATTAAAAAAAAATAAAAATAAACGCCCAAAGAAAACACAAGTACACATATCCTCAAGATAATTTTGACTTTTAAGAATGGGATGTGCCAAAACCAAAATTGAGAAATTTTTTTGTTAATTTTATTTTAAAAAGCTTTTTTGTGTAATTTGCCATTTTTTAGTTTAAGATTATCAACATGTTTACTAATTGGCCCAACTTGTCATCAGTGGCCCAAATCTCGAGGGTCTTCTCTTCCAGCTCCTTCGATGAACATATTTTTGAACATCTTTTGATTGTCCATTTACATGTTCGGATAAATCGTTCAAAACGTTGGATTCGTGACGGGATAGACGATGTTTGCAAATGTGTTAAGATTCCAATTGGTTATGACCTGATTTTTTAAGAAGAACACAGTTGACTAACCAATTTACGTGAGACCTTCAGTTATAAATATGTAATTTGTTGTCTAAGAACCATCAGTTTACTACTGTACTAAAGCTGTCTCCACGAAGAGTTCACAATTAGAACTCTAGTCACGTTCAATTCAACCAAAAAACAAAACAATGATAAAAAAGAAAGAAACACTCAAATCAATAAGAGTTTAAGGAGATGCTTATATATATATATATATAATATATATTCTTACAACTGTGATATTTATAACTAAGTTTATTCCCTTTTACTATATTTGATTTGAGTATAATTAATGTGATTAAGTTTATCCAATGATACTGATATGTATATTACTTTTTAAGTGCAAAAAGGGGAAGTGAAATGATTCCTTTTATTTGTATATGGATGAGATCAGATTGAAGCATAACATCATGTCATTGCAAAAGTACTTGACAACCACCTGCATGCTTTTGAAACAAAAAATGACCGATAAATTTTTACGCCTGATAGCTAGGTGAATTACAGAAAAAATATAGATTAAATGCACACCGGATTTGGAAGTGGAGTTGCTTCAATATTACCTCAAGGACTGATGGTTATGTAATCTTTGCTTTTCAGAGATATACTTTCCAGGATAACAAAGATAAGAGCATGAGCATGCATAATTAGAAACTAAGGAAAAGACATGTACGACCTGCTTAAATGCCTGAAAGCATATAGCCTATTCTTGGCAGCAAATCAAGAAATTTGCTTGGACTAGTATATGTCTACAAGTTAATGATCGATTCACACTAGGAAATGAATATCTGATTCATATCAATTTACATGATTGGCTATTTTGTCTATGACTATCCGTGTTGGTTTTATGATTAGATAGTCCAAGCAAATCTCCGTATGGGATCTCCACTGACGTTTTCATGGCTGATGGTTCTAAGATTCACTATTACTTATTCAAATATAAAGTTACAGCATTGCAGATGCAGTGGGTTAAGAATATATATGTAGAGGGCTAATTAAGATAAGTTTATAGGGCCAGTACAATAACAACCTACATAATTTAGTTTGATTTAACTTGTTCAACGAAGTTAACAACCACTATAATAGTGATGTAGTATGCAATTTTACCTGTAATTTGTGTGTTGAATTAAGTATATCTACAATATCTTAATTTTGAAACCAACATGAGATATAAATATCCAAACTAATTACCAGCTAGGTTGTTCAAAAACTAAACAGTATATGCATGGCTGAGTGTAGGTGGATACATAGCTACTACTACAACCCAATTTCACAAGGAAAGAACTAGTTGGATATAGACAAGGAGGCACTAACCAATGAGAGAGACCTGAGAAGTAGAAAGGGATTCTAATTTACTGTAGTTATTCTTGAAGAATTTTGTGTTTTAATTATTTTACCAAATCAGGATCCACAAAAATCAAAACTTCATCGTCAATTAATACTCAAACATGTAACAACTACCTGGATATAGACAGAATTATGTGAAAATAAAGGAAAAAAAAGAAGCAAAATAGCAAGAAAAAAAGGCATTTGTATACTTACAGAGAGATGATGAAAGAAGCATGTGAATTTAGAGCATCTGACGGAGACTTCCGAAGGGACCGCATGATCCAATGCGGTGACTAATTAAACAAGAAAGCATATGTATATACGTCACTTAATTTACATTAGATCAATGCGATCCCTTTGGAACTCTCCATCCGCACCAATCTCCAGTAATTCTAACTACTACTCTTAGCTGCCTTAGACATAAGTCAATATAACCTGGAGATGAGCTTCTTCTTATAGCCATAACTCAACCATTTTCTTTTTCTTTTCCTTCTTTGTCACGCATTTTGGCTGATGACAAAGTTAGGCAGTCCTAGCACTTCCGTCCAATTACAAACCTGGCCGTAATAGTACTATCAATGTTTTTATAAGTTATTTTATTTGCTATTCTCGATACTTTAGCGTTAATGACGTCTGTATTACCTAATTATAAGTCCATTGATAATAAATCCAATACACACAGTGAATCACTTGAAATCGTAATCCTTTATAAACTTTAATTCAGCATACAAACATTTGTAGCCGGATTTTTGTTTCACCAGAACATGTGAAGGAAGAAATAATATATATTATATATTGCGAAAAAAAAGAAAAGAAAGTGAAAACATGCATGGAGATATAGATATATATATGTGAACATATGGATTCCACAGTTGCAGCACTAGCCAATATTTACCAAAGCATCCACTATTTAATTATAAACATCAAGTCCAACACATTCACAGTTGCTATTCAGGATTTTAGTGAGAGATAACAACCCTAATAGTGGCACTTGTAATTATGCTCAAACCAAGCCGTGCCAAATGTGTGCGACCAATCCTAACCTATTGTGCTTGGTTACCTACTATGAGCTCAATTATACTTAATTCTCAGCCGGTGCCAAATGACTCTGCGTTATCAATTTTGCGTTCTTGGATCGGATATAATATAGAATGATTCAAATGCAAATTGAGTAAAGTTAATATTTGTTTCTTTCTCTGCTGACCCCAATTGTGGGTATAGCTATAGCTAGCTACGGATTCCAATACTTTAATCCAAAATCTTAAGCTTTTCATTTCATAAATTACTATATGATTATGTTCCTCTAACCTGCATTAACTTGTAAATGTAAGGAATCGGCGATATTGGAGGGGATATGGGAGAAATAAAGAGGAGACAAGATAATGAGAGTGATATATATATATATCCTAAACCCACTCGTGTGTTCCATTAATTCTCTAATTCATATCTCAACTAACTACTCCAACTTTGTCACCTTAATTACTCATGTTTCAGTATCTTCGAGAACATCCATCATTACGTTAAAGCATGCTAAAGATTGTGTTTGCTAATTCAAGAAACATGTTATATGATTGTTTGTTTGAGATAAATTTGGTAGGTTAAATAATAATAAAAAAAGAGGAATGAACACGTTTTTTTAGATGTAAGTTAAAATATAAAGAAAAAAAAGTTACACCTCAACAATTGCCTCAACCTTCAAATTCATGTAAATACAATAAATAGAGACTGTTCGATGGTTAATATGTTCACATAATTGAAGTTTACTTATCAGTTCAACTCTAAAAATAATTTGTGAAAAAAACTATTAATACACTAATTAAATCAATAGTGTTACCGATTAGTTTTTGGGGAAAAAAAAACAAATCCATATTTCAAGTCATTATCTTTGAATAGAAAAAGTTGACTCCAGCTAAGTTAATGTTGAATAAATATTAAATACATATTAGTAAAAAAAAATATTTGTGTATATTTAGAGTATGTATTCATCTATACACTAAATAAATAAGTAAAGTTATGAGTATGAGTATATTTTAATTGTAAAAGTACTCTCTTATATTTTATTTATTTATTTATTTAATATATGCATAAAAATATACACTAAAAATAAACACGTGTAAACGTAAGACTAAGTAGGAAAAATCAGATCTCTATTACTCCTCCATGCATAGAGGTGAATTAAAGCTATGCTTTTTTTTTTTTGGTTGTATTGAGGGGTATGTATGGTGTGAATAAACGCAAAAACATGAGCTAAAAATTGGGATCGGGAAGGATGATTTGAAAGAATTTGGCCAGTTGTCACGTACGCGTCAACTCATAATTACAGGAACACAGCTTCACGCCAGAGGTGTTGCCGATTCTAAGATTGACAATTTCGGTTTGTAAAATGTGAGAACTAAAATTAAATCGTGGTTTTTTTTGTTTTAGTTCGGTTTCAATTTGGTTTTGATTGGTTTAATCATTGATTTGGTTTCGGTTCGGTTTTGATTCGGTTTCTTATTTTTTTAAAAATTTTGTTTTTAATTTATTATTTTATCCCGTCAATTTTTTTTCTGATTTGTAAATTTTGTTACATTTAATAATTAACTATATTACAAATAATACATTGTATTCTAAAGATTTTTGTTAATAATTTTTAAACAAATTAACTATTCTACTAGTAATTATATCACATAATTTTAAAAAAATAAAAAAAAAAACTCATTAAATTTTATTAGATGCCCTCACTTGTGGAGAAGGAATACCGTGGTTACAATACCGAATTTAATTATACAATATAACTATACACTAATTAACAATACATGATAAATTAAAATACAAGTAAAAAAGAAAAAAACTAGAAACTTTAAATGATAAATTAAATTAGAAATTTTCTTAAAATAAATTTTAAAAATATCGAAACTAGAAACTCTTTCTTCCGCTTTCCCCTCATCTCCTTGGGTGGGAATTTGTTGAGTTTGACTCTCTTGAGTTCCAATATTTTCAACTTCAAAACTTTCAAAATTTTTATTTCCACCAAAATTTTTTATTACTTCAAAATAAATATGCAAATATTAATCAAATGTAATAAAATAATAAAATAACTAAATTAAACTATAGTAAAAAAGTAGAAAGAATTTGAAAAATGTAATTGCAAAAAATAACTTTAAAAAATATAGAAAACATAATTACAATAATAAAATATATAAATAATTAATAAGAGCAATTTATAATAAAATGAATTTTTGAGAGAGTGAGAGTGTAGAAGAGATCGAGAGAGAAGAAATTACGTAAAATTGATAAGAATAGGGTGTAATTATTTATAGAGTTGAAAAAATAAAAAAAAAAAGAAAAAAAAGAAAAAAAATAACTGTTGGAATCGTCGGTTCAAACTGTCGGTTGAACCGGCTGTTCAAATTTCCGGTTCAAACTGCCTGTTGAACTAACGGTTCGACGATTTCTTAAAGAGTATAACTGGAACCTAAACCTTAACCGTAACCCTTTGGTTTAGGTCGGCCGGTTTCGGTTCGGTTTCAATTTTAATCGGTCCGATTTCGGTTCGGTTTCACGATGTCTGTTCCAATTTTACAACTCTACTTCACACGCAGAAGCTACAAGCCAAGCAATAGTTTTCAGACGCATGATCACAGGAGCAACGACATCAACACAATGGCATCCGACCAAGCACGTATTGAGAAGACTTGAACTCATGCATGTGAGGTGCTGGAGAGGGTAGGCTTAGCATTTTCCTTTTTTTCAAACCATAGTTATTTTTATTTATTTTAATAATTTGAAATTAATTTTATTCGGCGTTCAATGATAATTAAGGTTTTTTTACCCTTCTTACGGGTGTATAATAAAGAATCGTACACTCAATCTGTGTTGATAATTAAACTACAACCGTCGAACAAACGAGCGAAGCATCAGTGTGTGCATTGGAGGTACACATGACGCCCCCACACGCATGCCCCGCATGATCCAGCACTTGCATCGATATGTCCCTCGATTCGGCATTCATGGGCTCTCACTGTCCCCCTCCTTTCATAACCTATATGGCAAAAAGTCTCTAATCATTTTTACATTTTTCTTCCACCACTTTACTAGGTTGTCCACTTTGATGCCCTTTTTATCACTTCCTCTTTCACTCTTTGGCGAAATTGATGCCATCAATTCGGTTGCAAAGTCACAAAACATCTGCTTTGAAGATTTTGGTTCCGAAATATGAAGAGAATTGGACCACCATGTGTGGCATATTAATGTACGTAATATCCAGTGTATTATATATGCAGCTTCTTATGTTTAAGTGGATTTAATGTGATGAAAACTACTATGACGCAGCGTAGCAATAAGTGAGAAGAAATGTGCGTCATGTGTTTGTCAATTGTGTTATGTGACACCATCCTCCGATCCAATCGGATTGTGTCACTCACCACATCATCAGAAGTTCTTTATGAGTTAATTATGTTGGGTATTTCAATTAAAATTAAAATTTTGATAAAAATCATTCATAATTGATAATTATTTGAATGACACATTTATAAATTCAAATTTCTCATATACCATTTTTTTAATTCTAATATTGAAAAATGCCACAGTTTGAATTATAAATGAAAATTTTCGCCAAAATCTCTCTCTCTCTCTCCCCCCTGGGTGGGGTGACCGAGTGTTAGTTACGCTCGTGCATGAGAATCGAGATTTTGGGTTTGGGTTTTATTTTGGGAGATTTAGGTTTGATCCTAGCTTTATCATGATTTGTTTGGAAATTCGAAGAAGAATTTCTTTTGAGAGGGGAGTATGTAATACCCCGCCCGTTTCGATAAGGTTCCTGTAGTATTCTGTTTGATTCTGTAGCAAGTCTCAGTGTTCTGTTGATCCCGGGGAGGATTATATAAATGATTCTATGTTGAAAATGCCTTGAAAGAGGGAATTTACGTGCTTTAAGCTTGTTAGAGGTCGTCTATGCGCGTAGACTAAGTGCAACACACGTTGATCATCTTTTGGGTTTGGACCAGGAGCTGAGGAAGGCGTCAACGCCCGTTGTGCTCTCTGCTACGTATGTTAAAGGCTTGCAACGCGTGTTGATAAGGTACAACACACGTTGATATGCTCGTTCTGGACCATTGTGAGTGAAACCCCAACCCCGACGAGTTCCGCCATTTCTCCACCTCTCTCACTATCTTCTCTCTCAAATCACCTCAGAACACTCCCACATTGCTCTCATTTTGTTCCTAATCCATTCTTGAGGTAAGAATCACATCTTTTCTTCTCTCTTTTTTTGTCTTTTTATGCATTAAATCTCTTATTTCTTTTGGGTCTGAATTGATTAGGGTTTTCAATTTTTTGATGATTTATGATGATTTGATGCTAGAGGATGCTAGAATAGGTTAGAGGGGGATTGTATGAACATGATTCAAGCTTCAAATCAAAGGATTTGATGAGTTTTTGAATGGACTAGGGTTTAGTTCAGGTTTGATCAATTTTGAGCAATGTTGTTGTTGTTTTGATGAAACTTGGTTAAGAGGTCGATTAGAGTCAATATAGGTGATTGGAAACGATTTTTATCGGTTGAATCGAGAGTTGGACGTTTTGGTGTAATTTTTTGCCGAAAGAACCAAAACTGTAATTTTACATAATTATGAATATATTGAGGATCAAATATGATATTTAGCATATTAGGGATCGATTTGCAATTTCTGAGAGTTAGATGACTAATTTGGGAATTTAAACTTCTTAAAGGATTGTTTAGTAATTTGAGAATAGGTTGGGACTGATTTGTAATTTTTTAAAATTTTGAGGACCAATTCGTAATTTGTCCGCCCTGGGACTAAATGGTAATTTTGCAAAATTTGAGGGACTCAACTGTAATTTCGTGTAGATTCTGATTTTTTAGTTTTCAGTGTTAGATCTTCGACTGAAATAGGATTTTCGTCATCGAACGAGTTTTTGTATCTACATTTGCATATCATGCATTCGGTACAACCACAATACCAATATTCCATTGTGATTGTTTCTAAGGTGTCATTGTTTCAAATAATTGTTTCAGCTTCTTGTTCGTGTCAGCGTGATTAGCCGCTAGATAGTGGTGACTGACCGATTTGCTTGGACATCCAGATGAGTGGACATCTTCAGACATATAGATTGTGCCTCGAAACTCTATAAGTTTTTTATGTACTGGCTATATTTCTGAAATTGGACTTAACAACAAAATGACTAATTAATAAATTGATTATGTGATTTTTTTAATAATCGGTAAACTTGTTTTGAACTTGGATATATATTCTGGATATATATACCTTTCTCTGTTTTTTTATATGCTTTTATTGCAAGAGTTATTGTTTTTGATTTAAATTTTTATATATATATTTGTTACATGACACATGTGCTACGTAGAGCAAATGTAGTATTTGATATACCAATGTACAGTTTAGGCCTAGTTACCAAGGTATGTGGTAACCGTGTGTCCGGCCAAACACACGACTTTATTTTTGATTTGTGGCAGAGCTCACAATCATCATTGTTATTGGTGCTACAAGCACATCATTGTTATTGGTCCCATACCACTTATACTATGTTTTTATTATCGATATTGCTTTAGTTCTTATGCTTACGAGCATGTTGTATGCTTTGGCTGCGAACGTTTTCGAAATTGTTTTTGAAAGACTACTATCTATATAGTATGTATACATATATATACTTATTTATGCATGTGTGTGATATTTTCAAATTGTTTTCAAAACGGTCTTTGTGAGACACGTATGAGGCGATCTGGAGTGTTATTCCTCACTAGGGATTCTTACCCCTTTTTTCTTTCCTTTGTTTGTCTCTACTAAATTTTCAGGTGGACCGTTTTTGGCTCCGACAACTACACCGCGTCTTGGTTCCTAGTGAGACATCTTACTGGTTAGTGATGCCCTTTTGGCCGAACTCTTCTATTTCTGATATAGAGTTTCACATCAAGATGTTTTAGTGTTACTGGGTTGTCATTTTGTATTTTGCTACATTTTTGTTGATTTTACTCACTGATATTGTTTATATATATATATATATATATTCATTCATTTATATTTGATTTATTATAAATTTGTTTTATATTTCATATGTTTTTGAATAATCGATTGCTTTTGATAAATATTTCAATAAATGGATAAGTTGGGTAGTGTTTCTGTTCATCGAGGCTTATGCGAGATGGACTGAGCTTTCTTAGACAGTTCGTCTCGTAGGTCGGCTATGGTCCGAAAACGGGTCGTGACAATTTTAACCATCAATAATTAGATTAAAAATATCCTAACAAATATTTATCAACACATTAAAAAAAAATCAAAAAAACATAACACCCGTAGTTGTTGATTAATTTGGTACTAAAACTCAATTGAAACTTGTCAAAAACTTTGTTATGTCATTTAAATACATCAAGATACAATAAATATATTTAAGGGTTTCATGTAAGTTTCAATCAAGTTTCTTTACATCATTGTCCACATTATTTTTTAAACTATAATGTTTTTTTATAGATTGAAACATTTTTGAAACTTGAAAATAGGAAACTAATCTATATTTACTGCCTCCATAAAATGATAATGATCAAAATTATTTCTTTAGTGTGCAAAATTAGAATATTAAAACCTACAATTGCATTACCAAAAATGGGGTATGTATTTTTAACCAGTGTTTCAAAAGGTGGAATTTTCTCATTGTATAGATGGAGATATGCTCTTCTTACAAACATATGATTAGAACTCAAAGAGTTAGTTATGCTGAGTGTCTCAATTAAAATTAAAATTTTGACAAATAGCCCATATTTTTTTAAAGTTTACAAATAGAAATTTGATTAAAGTTTTTCTCACAAATGCCACAATTTTGAAAGTGAATCTCGAAAATGCGAGATGTGTTTTTGTATATAATTCAAAATCTCACGATTTTTTTTTATCTCATTTGTGTATGTACTTTCTCTCTCTTTGTCCTAGACTCACTGCCTTCTCTCTTGCCCCCTCTCGTTCTCTCCCAAAAAACCCTAGCCGCCCTCTTAACTTCATCCTCTCTCTCACCCGATTTCCTTTCCTCTTTCTCTTTCGTCTATGTTTTCTCATCTCTCCCTCCTCCTTAGTTTGGCACTCCGTTGGTACGTGGAATCAAAGAAAGTTGCGAACTGTTCACCTCTGTTGCATTCCTTTCCTTTCGCCCTTCACCAACCACTACAACGACGATTCAAAAGGCTCCACAAGCTTCAGATCTTCTCCACGACGATGATGACTGCTATGATGCGACGAAGGCAAATGAATGCGATGTCGTTGGTGCTGTGAACAGAGACGAAGAGCGAAAAAGCAGGAGAGAGCAATATAGACCATGACAGTCAGAGACAGTGGCAAAGATAGAGAAAGTAGATAGAGCAAGGTGGCGATGATTGGATGTGTAGGGGCTGTGGTGGCTAGGGATTTGAAAACCCTAGCCACATTTTTTTCCACATTTGTGTTTAGTCACTTTAATTTGATTTTTTGGGGGGAAATAAAAATTGTTGTATGAATTTTTGTTTAGTTCCTAAAATTGTTGCAGTAGAGCCTTCGATCAAGATGTTCTCACTTGGTTTTCAAAATATGTGTTGCATACTATAAGAGCATTGTAGACTTTTTGTAATGCGTTGAAGGCTTTTGTAAAATAGCGACTTGACCTTCATAAAAACCTTTGTAGACCCAAAATTTATGTTGTAAAAAAATATATTTCAATTGTTGCACATAGATCTTACATGTGAAAAACAAAAACTAAAAATATTGTTTAAAGTGGTTTTGGCTTGATTTTGTTGTGCAAGTTGATTTTGTTGAGTTTGGTGGTGGTGGCAGCAACAACTAGTGTTTGTCAAATTTTAGCTGCCTAATTTTGTAGTGTTGATGGGGACAGAGATCGATTTGGTGTTGGTGGCTATAAAAATCTGAAATTTATGTTGCGTGTACTTTTCGAAGACCTCTTTTGAAGATCCTCGAAGACCTTTATAAATTTTTGAATTTTTTTGAATATTTCTATATATCAAATTAATTATCATTAAATTAAATTAAAATTTATAAACATTGTATAAATCGATATATATATATATAGAATTCAATTAATTTTTTTAAAAAAATATTACACCAAAAATTTATTAAATCAAATTTCTTATAAAAAATTATGAACTCTCTCTTGGAGACCTGTGGAGACATTTGAAGACTTTTAGAGATCTTATGAAGACCTCCTAAAGACCATCAGAGACATTTATGAAAAATCAGAATTTTTTTGTTAAAATATTTTTTCATGAAAAATTTAATTTCTTGTGAAAATATCATGATTTCTTACAAATATGGAATTTTTCAACTCAATTTTATTTTTCTGGCATTTTGCAAAAAGTAGTTTTGAAAAACTACTTTTCAAAAATGGTTCAAAAATGGTATTTTATTTTGTTATAAAAGTATAATTTTTCCGAACTCAAAACGGCCCATATGAAGCCCAGACCAATTTGAACATAATACATTATAGAGAGAAAAAAGTTTTTGTGAAATGTATTTTCAACTCTTTTTTGAACAATAAAGTGTTTTGCATGGTATTTTTGGTTTATTTAGAATTATTTTAGTAATATTTTCGGTTAAAATCATCTATTTGCAAAAAGGATGAAATAGGGCGTCAATTTTCCAATTATTTTAATTTTTTCCATATTAAATTAAATAAGAAAGTTAAAAAAAGCCCAAGAGATTCGAACCAGCACGTCCTTGACTTGCAAGAAAGCCCTACCTTTGAACGAGTTAATTTTATTCAATGTCACTAAATTTTAGTGTTTTGTCCAATATAATCACTAAACTCTCATTTTGTCTATAAAGTCACCTAATTTACAAGTTTTGTCCAATAAAGTCACTTTGAATAATTTTTTGCAAACTTTGTTGGTTATTTTTCTGAAAATGATAAAAACGCCCCTACTCATTTGCCTAATAATTATGTCCAAATTTTTTGTTTTTTATTTTTATATTAATTTATTTATGAAGTTTGAATTGCGATTCACTGGTTTTCTAAATAATAATTTTTTCATAATTATAAAAATTTAAATTATCAGCTTAAAGTTTATTTATTTAATATTTTTT
The DNA here is from genome assembly GCA_948243855.1 of Flueggea neowawraea. Lineage (NCBI taxonomy): Eukaryota > Viridiplantae > Streptophyta > Magnoliopsida > Malpighiales > Phyllanthaceae > Flueggea > Flueggea neowawraea. The sequence continues at coordinate 20,372 of CAODLS010838953.1, forward strand.
TTATAATAAGTTCTTTACATATTAATATTTATTAATATATTTTTTAAAAATATAAAATAATATATAAATTGTAAGGGTATTTTTATTATTTTTATTTAAAGTGATTTTATTGGATAAAACTTATAAATTAGATGATTTTTATGAAAAAAATAAAAGTTTAATGACCATATTAGACAAAACATTGAGGTTTAGTAACCTTCAGTAAAATTATCTAACCTTTGCACTACATTATGACATAGTTTCTATCTCAGAAAAATGTTTTAATCCTAAAATGCGTTTCCCTAAACCTAACGGCCTTTTCCGGGCTCCTTTCTCCGCCGCAGCAAGAGCATCAGCCGAAGCAGAGGAAAATGGGGTCTCAGCACGGAATCAAATACGCTGTCCACCTCATCACCAACCACTTCGGCAATCTCGTCGCAGTAAGCTCTCTATTCCTATCGCTTCCTCTCTTTATTCCACCTCTGTACTTGCGCATGTATGTACAATATACATGTGCTTGTTTTTGCATATGAATAGACGTCGGGTTCATCATATTATGTTTCCATTATTGACAGAAAGCTTGTGAGTGTCTACTTCGCAAAGGACCGCTTACTCTCCAAAACGTAGTACGGTTCACTGAGCTGACTGAGACGCAAGTCAGGAACAGTCTACTCGTCTTAATCCAACACAATTGCGTTCAAGCCTTCATTGTTGAGGACCAAGGTTAATCCATCATATTTCCTTTTTTATTTTCCCCAACACTTGGCTGCTGCATTATGTTGATGCAGTAAATGTAATAGTAGTGTATATCTGCTTGAATTATTTGTGTTAATTTTGATTTTTATCTAATTTGAATTTCGAAATTGTATAAATTCTTAGATTATTGTGATAATAGAATTGAATTTGGAGCATCGGAGGACCTTCTGTGCTTTCATCTCTGCTACGATGTGTTATTATATCTATGCTATTCCATTCTTGATGACTTAAGAAAAGCCTGTTATGCGTAGGTGGTTTTGGAGATGTTACAAAATTCCATACCCAGTACATTGTGTTATTTGATAACATAATTCATCGAGGGAGGTTTTCCAAATTTTTGGAAATTGCGTCGCGGGAATTTGATAAGCAGGTCAGTGCTTGCTTTGCTTTTCTTTGAAATGTGTTACTGTATGATGCTAGGATTGAACTTGGGTTGATTATTATTATTATTTTTTTTTTCATATTTGCTTTTGCAGTGTCAAGAGCTTATTCAGGGTTTGCTTCAACATGGAAGGCTTACTGTCAATCAAATGCATGATAGAAGCAAGTCAAGCCAAGTGGAAGGCAAGTCTTTTCTGAATGTTTGAATGTTATTTGATGTCCTAGAGCCTAGAGGTATTATGGTCTCTGAAAGCCAGTTGTGCAATATATGAGGTACTTCAGCTCTACCGCTGTTTGGCTGGAGGTTCTGCAAAATGTACCTTTAGATACATTTATGGCAACATGTTTTTCACGAATCAACTTGGTTGGAGTAGCCCATGAGAGGAAATCAATCGTTTAGTTTTCAGTACTCTGTC
>CAODLS010838978.1:0-19945 GCA_948243855.1 Flueggea neowawraea
TTGGCTCGAAATGTGAAAAAAGCAGAATCAATAACAAATGAGGCTGATAAGCAAGCATTGCTGAAACAAGTAGCCCTGGTGGATGTTCTTGATGGTTGGAAAGATGGCATTTTGACAATTGGCACATTAGGCCTGGACCCTTTAAAGCCATTCAACCAACAACATGATTATAGAATTCTGGAAAGTGATGATGATGAAGATGGAGACTCTGAAGAAGAGCTGGAACAAGTAAACTACACTGATGATGACGAAGGCGATGATGAAGATGATGATGACGTGGACGACAACATTGCTGAGAATGAAGAAGTGAACCCTTTGTTATTTACAACCTTTGACCAGAATTTCAGGGAGTTTGAAGCAAATGTGGTAAAATCTGGCGACATATCGACAAGTGATGGTGTTGTTCTGGTTACAGCCAGTGAAATCAGCTCATGTGTCACCGAGAATGATCAGAGAAAGAGAATAACTCTGGCGGAATTGTTCCTGGCGGAATCGGGCATGAAAAAGAAACTGGATTTTGATGAAATTGAAGTTGATTCAGGGACAAAGAAACCGGTTGTTAGAGGCAAGAGTACTGGAATGTCCTTTGCCAAGAAGCTCTTACCTAATGTTGGAGAAGATTCACGTCCAATGAAGAAAATACAACAAGTGAGTCATATTGAAAAACTTCCTTTGATTTTTACATGTCTCTCCCTTTCTTTAAAATTTAGTTTAACTTTTTTATAAATTATTTTATTTGTTGTTGCTGTTATTTTTAACGTCGAAAATTAACTCCAATATCCATGAGATAAGAGCCCATTAGTTAAAGTTTATCATAATGTTTCTAATTAAAAATTAGTAAGAAAAATCTCAATGTTCCTTTTCTTTTGCATGTGATTAAATTTGTGGAATAAAAAAATGGTTATTGTGGGGTAGTTGATGAGAAGGATGTTGAAGAGAAAAATTCATCCAGAGCTTGAAGGCAAAGGTTTCAAAGCTGAAAATCAAAACAAAGTCGCTACTACTCAAGTTCTCAAGGAGAAAGCAGCAGAATCAGTTTCTCTGCTTCAGAATACATCAGGTTATTAATCCTCTCTCTCTCTCTTTGAACTTTCTATTTAATTTGACTTTTCTTTTCCTTTTTTATTTTGTAAAAACAAAAGAGAAAAATATCTTCTTTAAATCTATCGCAGTAAATTAGGTCTTAAAAGATGTAAAAATTAAATAATCTGGCAATACGAAAAACAAAAAAATATAATGGCGTTCAATTACAAAGACATTGCTCCTGGAAATTTATGGGAAGCTTATTATTGTTGTTATGAAACATAAAGACAATTAAAATAAAGCGAACTTAATTTGCGTCCAATGGATCTCCACTTGTTATTGCAACAGAAATGAGTTTAACAATTTTTGTCGAGTTGTTTATAATTATGGCTTAGTACAATGCATAATCACAAGATGCTTAAACATCCAATCATTGGGAATGTCAGCAAAAATCATCAGTGTCACCACAATGTACTGATTATTGTCAACAAATTTGTTATTTTTATACATTTGCTTTTGATTGATTTGGGTGCACTTTATTTTCCAACAACATTAATTAATATCATATACATATAGATAGATATTATGAATAACATGAATTGTTTGTTTGTATATATAGGTGGATTTATAAAGTATAGTGTCCATACCGTAACTGTACGTATCCAAATAGCATAGCATAGCATGCAAGGTGAGGGTGGCCGCCCTGTCATTTTCTGTGGATATTGGTGGACACTTATGGAGACCAATGGGTCCATTTCTGGTCTTCCCTATATCATATAACTCCATACATTATATAAATCCAACTGGGAAACCATCTCTTGCAGTATAATAACAAATCCAATCTCTTTATTATCCAGCATTCTCTGCCCCCACTGTTTGTTTCTCAATCTAAATAGGGATCAGCATATCATACTTTTCTTATTAAATTTTATGTTATATTTTTTTATGTTTTTATTACATAAAATATTTTATGTTAGTAATGTTAAATACAAAATATGCTATTATCTCAAAGACTCCAACAATTAAAGTTTGGCAGCTTTTTTTAGAGAGAAATACTCAATCTCTCATTCCAACAGTTATAATGACGGATAATGATACATTGCTAGATTGTACAGTAAAAAAATTATAAGAAGTGACATATTTTTTAAAGCTGAAATCTACATAGATGGAAATGTTAGAAAAGCAGAAACTAATTATCGAACTAATATAAAATTATTATGAAATAATTATTTTTTGATGTGTACTAGTGTAAGAATATCCATTTCAATTTTATGGTTCACCGTTCCTCCCTTTTTTTTTTCAATTTTTTCTTTTCTTTGTTTGGTATTACATATTGTTAGATTATTTCAAAAGAATCTAGAGGATAAAATAGAATTATCTTTTCAATAGATTTCGGAATTCCTACGTATTTCCAGAGTTAATATACGTGTTAAACCATATCGACATGTAGAAAATGAATATAGATACTCTTAAAGTATCAGAACTGAAAAGAAACAAAAATAAAGTAGATTAGGTTAGATCATGATAATAATCAATCACTATGACATAACATAGTTAGTACAGTTTACAATGGTTGTTAACAATGACAAGATTTGATTGCAGGTCCTGCAAATTGAAGTTTGAATGAAGATGATGACCTAATTAATTATAATTAGCTGGAAGTGTATCTTGGTATTGTGTTAAATATATATATCTTCTTTTCATTTTCATTTTTTTTTGGGTTGGTTTTGTGTATGGACAATGTTTATGGGAATTGTTTTGTAATGTACAACTATATGTGATTCTGTTTTTTGTAAGTTTTCTTCACTGTTTCGGAGGCTTGATTTGTTTCAATATGTCTTGAAATTGTGGTGTAGCAAAATTATTGAAATTGCTTCAATTTGGATGACTGTGCGGAACTATACATGGTTGCATTATTTAGTACAAGCAAATAATTAACTATACTAAAAGTATTTATTCTTTTCAAAAAGAATAAGCCACTTTTGTTATTGTCTTAATCTGACGCCCAAGTCATATTATTAATCATAATACGGCCACCAAATAAAAATATAAAAGTTAACGGTTTTTCAAGTAAATAATTTCTGAAATGTCCATTCAACAGAAATGAATAAGTAACGAGTGTTGCATAATTTCCTTTTTAATCTATTTGTGATGAATTGTCTCGTCAATTCAATTCAGATTACTATTGTTAACATGAACAATCGATCCCTTTACAGAAATGAACTTCCAAATTGAAGTGTCATTATCTTTTAATATTTTTGTTTTCTCTATTTGTTTTTTCAATTTATGAAAGCTGAGCACAGTTTTAGCGTTACAACCAAAGGTGGCAAAATGGAAGATTTGACACCAATTCAACTTTTGTTGGACGTTAGCTCTCAATTTTCCCCGCCTAAAGCAAAACTACGGCCTCGTGAAAACTAGAACTATAGAAGAACAAACATGGGTTCCCATTGGGCTTTAATTCTCTACTTTGGGACTGACTGCCCACGTGCTTAAGTGTAGTCTAGGCTATGAAGGTTGGCCCATTTGGTTTACAATTAGAGGCCTACAGGGTTTTTTTTTAATATATAAATCCGATATAAAGTAAATCAAATATAAGCCGGCAAAATGGTATCATAATTCATAAAATAAAAACAAACCAAATGTAGAGAATACCAGTTTTAGTTAAAAAAAAGTTGAAATCACATTTTTTGAGAAAATTTTCTCTTTTTGCCCTCTGCACGTAGTTATCCATACAATTAGCTTGGTGTATTTTTCCACCAGTTAATGCCATCATAGATCATTGATAAAAAGATCTTAAATAGAATCAATTAGTTTAACTAAAACAAATTGATTTTCCTAGCGCAAACACAATTGTCCGTCGACAATCAAATGAATTATAAGAAAATAAAAAACTTCCAAAAAGAAAAGGAAAATAAAATGACACCAACAGAAAAAAACAATTTGAAAAACAAAATAAACAACTAAAAGTATCAATTATCTCGAACGCAGTGTAGAAGATCAAGTGGGCTAACTTTGACTCGAGTATTAGTTTCAGCCCATTCGAAATGGCCTTTCGGAACTGTTGGGTTGGTTTTTGGGTTGTGACGTGCCCAGTAATAGAGAAGCCATGATTTTAATGTATTCTCCTAATCTATCTCTCAAATTTCTTCTTTTAATTTAGCTTTTCAAAATCTTGAAAGTTCTCAACTTCAATAAAAAGAATGTCTGATCTGTGACTTGGATACAACGGTTTGGATTAAAGGTTTAAAATGCAAAAACAGTGCCAGAAAAACAAGCGATAGAATAACGTGAAATTAAACAAGAACAATCACACATGAATACAAAATTTACGTGGTTCAGTCAATTTACCTACGTGTACGGGCAGAGAGCTAGTAATTCTATTATTTTTGAGTCAAAACAAGGTACAAAGCTTACACGACGTTCAAAAGCTTCCAAGAATATTTCCAAGCCACATATTTATATGTGTACAATGAATACAAGCCAAAATAAATCATCTCAAACCTTAAATCACGTCCTAAATCCTCCAGAGATTAAGACACAGACGAAAAACACAAGACACGGTTGAAAACCCGTGACCGTGTGAACTAAGCTAGTACACGGTCTGACACTTGACACGGCCGTGTCACTTTCGGTTTCTTCCACACAACACATAAATGCCTTCTTTCTTTCTCCAATCCGTCTCACTTTGACTTGATTCATCAAAGATCAACATGTCTTCATAATTCTTCAAGCAAATATCACTTCAATCTCAACAATTCTCTACATTGAAGTGAATTTTCTTTCCTCGTACAACTCAGAACTTATAATCACTCCTCTGCCACACCTCTGAAGGGCCTCAAGTCCTGCAACAACGAACAAAATCCAATCCGGACTTCTCTCTACTAGCTAGCTTTACCTCTTTACCATTCACACCTAACAACTCATCACCTTGCATTTTTCCTGTATTTTCCAGTGATTGCCTTTCTCCATCACCAACACAATTACCATACTTTGGTTCCCTTGTTGTTACCTATTGTGGATCAACCTAATCAAACTTTGATTATTCCGGAGTCTCGAACACAAACTTCACCCATTTTTCTGCAGAACTTAAAACAGAACTTAACCGATTAGTAACTACCGAGTTACCAATCAAAGTGTAAATGTCATTCCGCAATTTACCCTTCATCATTACCGAAGAACCCTTGAACACCTGAATTCCTCCTCCTTTCCCAGAGAAACCATAACCTTGCTTAACCAAAGCACTAATATAAATCAAGTTCCTACGCAACCCTGTAACATACTAAGCATCAAGTTTCTTGGCCATCCCGGTATGCATCCTAATTTGCAGAGAATCACTACCCTTAACACTCAGTTTCTCACCATCTCTCAATTTCACATTGCCTCTACATACACTAAATGAATTAAATAGTTTTCTAGAAAAATTCATGTGATAAACTGCACCAGTGTCAACAACCCAGCTATCTTCAAATCTAGATGCAGTAATTGTCAAAACTTTACTGCTTTTCTCCTCATCAGAATTATCCTGAAACCCCACAGAATTATTCTGAACTACTGTTACCCTTGATTCCTTACTGTTGTCCCTATATGGACAATTCTTTTTCATGTGTCCAATCTCCTTACAGTGAAAACACCTTAACTCATGCTTCTTTCCCATTCTATTGCCCCCACTCACAATTAACCTGGACCTCACACTGTCTCCACCTGAACTAGAAGTTAGTCTCTTTAGTTCTTTAGACAACAGAGCATTCTCAACATCATTCATCGAGATTTCATCTCTACCATACATTATAGTATCAACAAAACTCTTATATGAGTCAAACAAAGAATATAACAGAAACATAGTTTGATCCTCTTCCTCGATTTCAACACCAATACCTTTCAAATCTAATATAATCTTATTAAATTTATTAAGATATTCTTTTACTTGCATCCCTTCGGTCATCTTCAAGGTGTGGAACCGTCTTTTCTGATAAAGCTTGTTCATCAGGGACTTCTTCTGATACATACTCTCAAGCTTATTCCATAGATCTGCTGCAGTAGTTTCATCAGCTATCTCCCTCAAGACTTCATCCGCCAGACTCAATAGAATTATACTGTGCCCCATCTTCACAATCTCAGCTTTTTGCACCTCTGTCAGTTCTTCAGATAATTTCTCTTCACCTTTTAATGCCTTCTCACACTTCTATTGAACTAGAATCGCCTTCATCTTCAGCTTCCACAACGTAAAATCATTCGACCTATTGAATTTCTCAATCTCAAATTTGTATGAAGACATCTTCTTTCTATAGAATCGAACCAAGGAGTTTTTGAACAAACTTTTGTGGCTCTGATACCACTTGTCAGAAAAACAGACGATAGAAGAACGTGGAATTAAACAAGAGCAATCACACAATAACACAAGATTTATGTGGTTTGGTCAATCGACCTACGTCCACTGTCAGAGAGCTAGTAATTCTATTATTTCTGAGTCAAAACAAGTTACAAAGCTGACATTGGCGTTCAAAGGCTTCCAAGAATATTTCCAAGCCACCTATTTATATGTTTACAATGAATACAAGCCAAAATAAAACCATCTCAAACCCTAAATCACGTCCTAAACCCTCCAGAGATTAAGACACATGTGGAAAACACAAGACACAGTTGAAGACACTGAAGACACGGTTGAAAACCCGTGACCATGTGAACTAAGTCAGTACACGGTCTGACACACAACCGTGTGTCACGTTATCACTTGACACGACCTGAGACACAACCATGTCTCAAGCCGTGTCCCTCTCGGTTTCCTCCACACAACACACAAATGCCTTCTTTCTTTCTCCAATCTGTCTCACTTTGACTTACTTCATCAAATATCAACATGACTTCATAATTCTTCAAGAAAATCTCACTTTAATCTCAACATTCTAGAAATCATTTAATAAAACGGGTGGACACTTTTTGCTCAGTGAGACAACAAGTTGCGATTCTCTTATCTTCTTATCGGCCGTAGTTATGGCCTACAAACTGAGACAGTAAACCTCATTTCTCGGTGAATTACTGTTAATTTTCATTAGTCTTGCCACCATATAGCTAACTTATCAGAAATACAATTAAACTGATAATAAGAAGTTCATGCTCATTATTTATGGGTTCAATCTAAAACAATTTGGAGCTACAACTTGTGGCAGATCAGATATATAATAATTGCACTTATTTTTTTTCCTCATTAAAAAAAATGTACCTACAGATTATACAAGTTTGGTGCCTGGTGGGAAGCACCCGCCATATTTAACACGTTTTATATTGGTAGGTGGGGAAATTCTGGATATTACCCATCACTCACATTTACGCCACCCTCTGCCGTACCAATTTCTCAACTCGGCTCTCGTTCTCTGTTTTTTCCCTGAATCACAAAACACTTTTGTTCTTTGGACTCAGCCTTAGCTTCACCTCCATCTGTTCAATCCCATGTAAGTATCGAGTATGAAATTTCAATGATGGTCCCTTTTTTTCAGTACATTTTCAGTTTCGCCCTTTCTTGCTGTTTTCTTTTACTACATCAGTTAACGTGGGTTTGATCCTGTAACAGCAACGACACAGAAAAATGGCCAGAGTTTATAAGTTTGATGAATTAGCTAATCACAAGGATAAGAATGATTGCTGGCTCCTAATTGATGGAAAGGTTTGTCTTCCCTTTCTCCACTATTAATTTGTTTTTGAATTACATAAGCTTTATTCCACTTTAATCTTCACTTAATTTAATCTTCTGGTGATGGGTATTAATCAGTACACTCGGCTAGACTTCGTGAACATTGCGCTTGATCAATATAATTAGTTTCATTTTTTATAATTTATTTTATTTTCTCATTCTAATTCTAACAGTGAAATTCTCAACGCCTTAGAATTAAAATTAATTTAGTACTGAAATTAACTCTAATATTAATGAGTTGTAATTTTTTTATTAATAAGGAAAATCATCGTAACAAACCAAAACAATGACATGATTTGTGATTAAATGAATACTAAATCAGGTGTACGATGTTACCTTATTTTTGACGGAGCACCCTACAGGAGACAGTATTGCTTTCAGCTGCTGGTAAGAATATTTAACGTGTAAATCAATGTGTGACATTTTTGTCCTCAAAATTTTTCATGACATCCAAACCAAAACATTGTCGTAGGGAAAGATGCAAGTTTTGACTTCGACGATGTTGGGCACACACCAGGAGCCAGAGAGCTGATGAAGAAGTACTACATTGGTGGCATTGCCACAGACAGTATTCCGTTGGAGAAGAAGGTTTACGACACGTCCGATCAAGATGTCCAGCCAGCTGCCAGAAGACGGAAGAGCAGCAATGGCGCCTCTTTCTTGATTAAGCTCTTGAAGGTCCTGTTACCAATAGTGTTTTTGGCTGTTGCTTTTGCTTTGAGATCTGCCAGTAAAACGGATTAGTTTTTGTCATATTTGTGTGAGAGATACATATGCTATTCAATCATTGAATCTTGAAAGTTTTCTTTTTCGCCTCTACCAAGTGGTATTGCAATCCTCTCAAACATTGTTAAAATTGCTTATTATGGTAATAAGCATGGTTACTGATATTTTTTTAAAAAAAATCTGGAAGAATGGTTACTGATTATCAGTTATTACTAAAAGATGGTCAATAATCGTGAGAAGTATATTGAGCAATTGTTATTAATTGGTGTCGGCAAATAGTCAATGATTTTGGTGTAACATAGATTAAGATCAATTTAGCCAAATTCATTAAATAAACTCAAGACCCACAAAAGAGGCCATATTCTAAAACTATTTACAAAAATTACACTTATGTCATCACTTTTCTTCTATAAATAGAAGTCTTAACCATATTTCAGAGTTACATTCTTTACACTCATATTTTATATTTAAAGTTCTGTCGAATTAAAAACCAACTTAAGCGTTGAAGAGTCATTCGAGGACTAATCGGCCTCATTTTCATTTTGTTCTTGTAGGATTGAAAGTGATTCAAGGTGTTTGTGATCTATTATTCATCCTATTCATCAGTTTTGCTCGTGTTGCAGATTTGAGACAACAATAATTGGCGTCGTCTGTGGAGAATCGAGAGAAAAACTGTGTTTTCAACCGTTCATAACTTTTTGTCTTTGATTTTTTCCAACGTTCTTTCCCATTTCAACCATTTCAGAGTTTGATATTTTCCTTCTTTAGGAGGTCTTGGCAAGTTTGTTTTTGAAAAACTCTCGGAGAAATTCTTAGGAATTTTCTTCGTAGCAGTTTTGGAATTTCCTCAGAATCATCCTTCGAAGTCATACATCTTTAGAGCACTTTTCTGAACCATCCTCTAGAGCCATGCATCTTCAGAGCACTCCTCGAAACCACCTTTTAGAGCCATGCTTATTTAAAGTACTCTTTAGAACCATTCCTTGCAGAAACTCTTCAGAGTCAATTCTTTGGATTCATTTTCCAAAGACATTCCTCAAAATCATTCCTAGAGAAGTTCTCCAGAACCACTCTCTAAATAGAATCCTTAAAAGTCGCCCCTTAGATAAGTTTTTCAAAACCATTCCTCAGAGAAATCTCTCAGGGTCACTTTATGAAGAGGTTCCTCATAATTGTTCCTGAGAGAAAATCATTAGAGTCATTTCTCAGATAATTCTTCAGTCATTCCTTGATGAAATTCTATAAAGCAATTCCCCAGAGAAATTCCTTGGAGTCAATCCTTAGAAAGATTCGTCAAGGTCATTCTTCAAATATATCCCTTAGAGCCACCCTCAGAAGCAATCCTTCAGCGACATTGTTCCACCAAAGAAATCATTTTTTCAAAGAGGTCACCCATCAAAGGACTCAATTTCGGAACTTGAATCTTTTCATAAAGTTAAGAACATATTTCAATCCTCAAGAAACCATCGAGACAACGTGCACTTCAAGTACCACGATCCATCTAAGTGATAACGAGGAGTTGGGTAAACCAAATGAAGAAACATCAGATGTCAAAAAATTTCATTCAAATAATGTTTTATGGAGTGCTTTCTCTAAGCCTTTAATCCAAAATCTCAAGAGAAGCTGGGAAAGAGGCACAAAAATGAAAGGTTGTGAAGAGAGGCATGAGATCCACATAAGAAGCAATGCTTGATTCACAAAGAGGTTGTGAAGAGAGATAGTTGCAAGCCAAAAAAATTGGTAGTCCACAGCAACTCACAATTGGTAGAACAACAATTTTCTATAGGAGTATGAAGTAAGAGAGTCAACTATGGCTTAACACTTGAGGAAGGTGCAAACATTGGCACAATGTTTTAAGAATTTTGAACTCATAAATCAGTAAAAAAAACCCACATAGATGCATTGCCTAAATTAGCTATTTCAAAGGAAGACAAGTTGCCACTAACAGAAACATAGGAAAAGATCTGAATTACAAGTCTAAAAAAGAAAAATCTAGAATGACAAGCCAATATCAAAATCCCAACAAAAATGTCCTCCAAAGTCGGGATTGCATCATCTAAAGTAGTAAGCTTAAAAAGTTCAGAAAAATCCATAATGACTAGCCAACAATAAAATCCCAGCAAAAAAGTCATCCGAAACTGGGATTGCACCATCCAAATAAACAAGCTCAACGTCTAAAGGAACTCTCTGGATACAATCTCTCCTTCATTTATAACAGAAATCTGATCATCCAAGGTTTGCTTCGAAGTAGGCAAGAAAAGCTCTGAGCTAGGCAAGACAATCTCTAAGTGAGGCAATCTAACATCTAAATTAGGCAAAATAGTTCTCGAACTAGGCAAGCCATGCAACTCAAAAAATGTACAAGGACCTCCAAGGGCAACGTTAAGGGCTTTGACCATTTGAACCATTGGAATATTTGGTTTGAGAGTCAAATCCGTGGTTATTAAGCCTTGTGCTAGGCTGTTCTGGCAAAATAACACACTGTTTGAATCTTCAACTCTATCAGCCATGTATGACGCTAAATGCTTCAACCATCTGAATAATTGGATTAGAAGCCAAATCGATGGTTACTAAGCCTTGAGTTAAGTTGGAAATTTCGGCAAAATAACACACTGTTCGAATCTTCAGCTCCATCAGCATGAATGACACCAAATACCTCAACCATCTGAATAATTGGATTGGAAGCCAAATCGATGGTTACTAAGCCTCGAGTTAGGTTGGCAATTTCAGCAAAATAACGCACCGTTTAGCTCTTCGACTTCTCCACCTGATATCATCTGTCCACCATCATCAACTTGCCAACCCTTTTGAAAACACATAGAAACACCTAGAAAATATTATTGATGAGGACTTAGAAGAATCTCCCCAAAATCCAAGCCAAAATAGTTGAAAAAAAGGGGTAGGAAGATTTTTTAGTTAAAGAAAAAGGAGAAAAGGAAAGAGTTAAAAAAAGAAGAGAGGCCGGAGGTTGGTGGAACTCATGTCGTTTGGATGGAACAATCGTTCTCCATCAGTTCAAAGTACATAATTTTATTTGTGTTGCTTTCGATAAATGCAGTTGGTCGATTCAGATGGTTATGCTTCTTGCCATCCCATAAAAGGCTGCAGGTGCAAGGCCCAATTCTGTTGCTTTTGAAGGATTTTTATCAAATAATCAGACCACCGAACGATGTGTCGTCTCCTTCACGAGTTCGGTTGATATTCTGGAAAACGACATGTCGCTTGGAGCAGCTAAGAGATCGATCGGTTGGCCTCTTCATTGGACTGAAAATTCGCCGAAAGTAGAGGGTCGAAGGATTTGAACCCCCGTCGCTAAGGATACAAATGACGCCACAGTACTGCTGAGGCAACTGAGGTTGTTGATCTGAAAACCCCAAAGCTTAAGTTTAAATAAAACAATGAATTAAATCATCTGAAAAATGTGGGAAGAGGAATTGAAACAGGGCCTCGAAGCAAAGACAAGTGCGCCGACCAGCTCTACTAACTGCGATTTCTGATGAAACTCCGAATGATATGATTTGTAATCTTTATTGCAGTTGGCATTAAGGTTAACAACATCGCCATTCTCAGTTATTCATTCTCGGGCCTGCAAGCTACGACCAGCAAGAAGAGGTCAACCAACTCTTCTAGATGCCAAGATTGTTGGTATTCTAAATGGTCTTCTATTTAAACTTTTGTTTCGATTGATTTTAAGGTTAAATAAAACATAATTCTTAATTTCTTTTCTTCTCAACCAACCACCAAAATCAGACCACCTACTCCTTGAATTTGCAAATCAATGGTAGCAAACCTAACATCATAACAAGCAGCGAAAAAAAAAAGAGAGGAGAAGCCGAAGAAAAAAGAGGAGAATGACTCACCAAAGCAAACAATCTGAAAAATTGAAGAGGGACCAAAGAATGGCAAAGGAAAAAATTTATATGAAGATTTACGTAAGATACATATTTAGGAAATAAATTCACAATTTTGCGGGAATAAATTGAAGGAAAAATTGGAAAAAAATCAAATCAGAGAAGGAAATTAGATCTGGAAGATTTTAGAATAAAAAAAAGAGAGATTGCATTCGGTCCTGAGTGCCAATTGGGTCAACTCAAGTTTGACTGGGTAAACATTTATTTTAATCCCTGCGTTTACAACAAATTGTGGAACAGGTATTACGTTGAAGTTTCAACTACTGCAAGTCCCAACCAGCCTATAAAAAATTCAAAATATTCTGAACAGTCCCTAAAGTCAGGAATAAGCCATGAATGGTCCCAAAAACCACAATATTGCAATGACGAGAAGAAAGTGGATTGTTGAAATGGAACTCAATCATAAAAAATATTTTACTCCTATCTCTGAGACACTCTAAAATAGGAGTGGAGATCAATTGATGTAAAATGGACTCATACTCATTTAACCTAACTCGTTAAACAAACTCACAAGCCCACAAAAAAGGTCATATTCTAAAAGTATTTACGAAAATTACACTTATGACATCAGTCTTCTTCTATAATAAGAGCATCTACCACATTTCAGAGGTATATTCTCTACACTCATACTTTACACGTAAAGTTCTGTCGAATTAAAAATTAACTTGAGCGTTTGAGAGTCCCTCGAGGACCAATCAACCTCATTTTCATTTTGTTTATGCATGATTGAAGGTGATTCAAAATGTTCGTAATCTATTATCCATCTCATTCATCTATTTTAATCATGTTGCAGATTTGAGGCAACAACAGATTTTTTTTTTGGAGAACTTTCATTTGATTTCGTTTAAGTTTTGAAAAGAAAATCATTTGTCACTTGGGATAGACAAGGAATTACAATTTATGTTGTATATTTCGTAATTTAGTCATATCATTTACATATTAAATGTCATTATGCATGACCTAAACACAAATTTTCAAAAAATTGAATCCATGTTAATTGTGTCGTGTCGTAATTGTATACTTACGAATCGTGCCATCATTATAGAAATTAGTATTCCTTTATTAGGTGCACAAATGTTACCAACTCAATATGGAAAACACCTATGATATTGTTGCTTTGTGCACTTTTTTTTTTCCAATAAAAGGACCAACTCAATTTAATACGAACTCGGTTAAACTGATACTGCATCGAAATGATATTATACACTGCCAGCTCAGCTAGTCTAAGCTTATAAGTGTGCAGCGAGATGAAGCTCAGTGCACAACTTTGACAACCAGATTGCACAGACGGATTATTACTGAATGAGTAATTGGGCTGCATTCTGTTCAACAATTCTGATCAACACGGGAGCTCAATGTGCCAATATTCAAGATGAACGTTCTTCAGGAAGGAGGCCCAATTTTAACACTGATCACACCATCATAGTGCTTTGTACACTTCCAGCCCGCAGCATTTTTCTTCAAAAAGCGATCCACAGAATTTAGTTGATGAGTCCCAATAATTAAAACTTTAATCTTGAAAATAAAATTTTTGTTTTTTATCAACTCTTACCGATAATTGTACTTTCGATTTCTTTGCTGTAGGGACTACAGTTGGCAAAACCATCTCATACTCTCATTTTCTCCTTAACTTTAGGTAGATTTTTTTTTTAACTTTTCGGAAAATCAAAACACTTTAGGTAGATTTCTTCTATTCATATTTTCAAGTTAGTATTTTTTTAAAATTTTAATTCAACTTATTTTTTTGAAATAAAGAAGATATCATTGATTATGAATGAAAAACATCAGCAAGCAACAAATCCTCAACAAAAGAGGGAGGATTGTGCCAAATAATGGGACTAGCATGAAACGTAGCAGCTCTTGCAAGGCTGTGAGCTACTGAACTTTCAACAATTATAATCATGGCTTATTTATTCAGATTTTTAGCTAAAACATGATGAAGACAAAGAGGAGGGGGAGTAACCCAAACATGGAAACCTGATCAAGAATCTGCAGCTTCAGCAAGAAAATGAACTACGCAATTTGTAAATCTCTTTACAAACTCGACTCTCACATTACTAAGAGCCGTTAAAATCTACATACAATCCTGAATAATAATGCCAGCTACTGTTATTTAGATATACAACAGCAAATTCAGAAGCAAATAGCCACCCCAAAAGGCAATGCCATGTTGTGATAGACGCCTACTAGCTAACAATTGTCTCACCTCATTATTGATTCTTGGCATTCATTTTCAGTTCATTCCAAACATAGAGTATGGTAAAAATGGAGATATACATCCATATCTCTTCCACCTTTTTGAGATATCAACGAAAGCTTAATTATGGTACAAATTTCAGACTCAATCAAAACATACAAAGATTGGTTCTGGCATGTCACATGTGCAATAAAGAGTACAAAGATAACTGGTCTGCACAAAATTTAGCAAAAGAATTATCGTCGCCCATATGATGTTACACAACGTAAACGAACCTCTGAATCACTAGAAAAAGCTTGTTTTTCCAATAATGTAAGAGGCATAAACCCAATGTGGGTCTGGTTTATTATAATGATGTGATATTGATCAACCCACTCGAAGTGTTCTTGATAAGATCATAAATATCCCTAATCCAGTAATTAATTAACATATTTAAGCCCTTACTTAGGCGTATACAACATCTAGTAGGCTGTGAAATTATACTTTAATTTGTTTGAAACAAATTTCCTCTTCTTCAACTTGGGCTTCACCTGAGTCGGTCTGTCATTGCATTTCGTACTCATTCTTGAATCATTACCACTTATATATGTCATTCACTCACACTACTACTTTCTAATATGGGATTGCTTATCCATTTTCCATTTATACTTGATTTCCAGAAATTTGTTTGACAAAAACTCATATCTAATAATTTCTATAATATATATGTAGTTTAAGGGTCTTAAAAGTCAATTTCATTAGAAACAACTCGTATTTGGTAAAGGAAATACTATTCCTTCGACTTTTGTTACTCAAGCATGAATATCCGAACTGCTAAACAAAATACTAACTACTAACTACTCAAACCGCTATGCTCTCAAACAAGTTCAAATTGGCGTGGAATCATTTGAAATGGAAGTTAGGGCAAAAACATAGCCTCCATTATTTTGCTTGTGCGTACGGTATACCAATAGTTGAACTTAAATCAATAATTTGAAGTATGCAACAGTTGATTGTGCTTCAGATTCAATCAGCGAGATTTGTGTGATATGTTATATAAAGTTGATGAATGGTGAATTCAAATGGAGGTAAGGCCATAGAGACCAGTCACCAACTAGACAGATAGCAAAGTCTTAGAACAGTGGGAATCTTGGTGGTATTACAACATAATCCTAATCCTTCTAATTAGTCTCGTGATTAGGCTCAGTGACATGATAACAATTTTGCCTTTTTTCCCATACATAATTGTTGTGGACACATTTGGCAAGACATAGGCCCCATCAAAAAAAAAAAAGAAGATGTAACGGTATTGATCATGACCAAACCTCTCCTGTGTTGTTAGGGTTTTTCAAGCAATCACATCAATGGGATACATAATTTTGTTTTTAAATGATGAATAAAATGTCTCTTCAGCTCTCTCTATCGTAAACTAATATATATGCATATTCATATTTATATGTACACATGTATTAGTAGATAACGATTGTACGATTTTTTCATTGTAATTATTGTTTTGATTGGTTCTCGAGGAATTATTTTTTCTCCTCTTCAAATGTATTTAATTCGAATAATTAAGCGAAACCACAGAATTAGTCATAACACAAACACATCCCTATCCGTCCACTTGAATTTAAGTGGTCCTTCCTTCTTAGTTGAAAATTTTTAAAAAGCACTGAGTGTCATCTTTGGTTCTGTTACTATTTAATCAGATCACTACTTGATTAAAGTAGTCCAGAAAATAGAAAACCCATATTAATTTGAGCTTTCGCCGTTCCTTATCCGAACAAGAACATATGAAGTCATCCAAATTTGTTTGGTTATTCTTAGATTTCATACGAAGTCACAATCTGTGTCTCGCCATCCAGGGGAAGCCTTGGAGAAGAAGGTCTTGTGGCTCTGGTATGACCATATTTAATTGATATTAACGGACAAAACGGTTCGAGGGACGTTTTCAAAGTTTCATCAGAGAGAAATGCTTGGATCGCTGTCAATGGCTCCTCCATTTATTCCTCTCGACCGTCTTAATTGCACGAGCGAAATGTGGCACAACAACTTACGCCGTTTCCACACGTAAGATTTTGTCGTACCACTTTCTATTTTTCCCTGTGATCTTGTCCCCATCTTTGTTGTGTTTAATTACTTGCATTAATCACAGAGGAAAATCAAAACCTTCTTCACCGAGTCAACTTCTGTATCACTTGACCAAAAAATCTTAGTATTTTTGTTTTGTGTTAATTTTGATATTGTCACATAAATTTGTAGATCAAATGTTTGGTATGCAAGTGTGAATGGAAAAACATAGAAAAAAATTCCGCATCGTATAGTTGTAAGGGGTGTGAAAAATAATTAAGTGGTGAGAACTTATATTTTAGTGCACTTGGTATCAAGTTGGGAAAGAACACACGAATCAAATGACTTTTCCAAAAAAAAAAAGCCTATGTCATGAATTATAATTCTTCATTGACAAACATATATCATGCATTATAATTTTCATTAACAAAATAGAAAGATTTGTTGCAGATGAATTGGGAAGGGTCGATCCAAATTGACGCGGTGCTAGTGAGTAGATCTTCTGTCTCTTTTAGGTTGATGACGATTAGGATGAAGGAAATGTTTCAATTAGTCAGAATAAGCAAGGAAATGTTGTCGTTTTACAGAAATGTTAACCTGAAGAACTCAGAATAAGCAAGAAAAAGTATTTTTAATTATAAATAGCTCCACCAAACCTGGACTGAAAAGGGGCCATTAACGTTGCATTAATTTCACTGTATGATGTAGTACCCATATTGTTATCATCATCAAATTTTAATCATGTTTGTTGTACACCGATTCGACGTGACAATCATTCATTTTAAACACTTGTCATGATGGGGTACAAATGTCCAAGTCCATGATTGATCAAACTGTTAGAAAAACGGTTCGCTCATCACGGGTAAACCATAGTCGATTGGTCAAAGTGTGAACCACAACGTTGGATTGAGTCCAATTGAGATGGGTCTATAAGTCCTCATGAGAATAAGGTCCAAACTCATTAGGCCCAAAATGAGCCCAATGAGTAAAACCTAATAGGGGGCTTATAAATAGGAGAAAGGAGGGAAGGAAATATGGAGAGAGAAAGGAGGAGGACAAGGAGAAGAAAAGAAAAGGAAGGGAAAAGAGTTGCCTTATTCTTCCTCCATGTTTGTCCTTTCTACCTTTCCTTCACTCTATGTCCTCTATCTCCTTCCGCTATAGTTTTTCTATAGAGGATCTCATCTAGACGGTGAAATAGCCGAACTATCCTGTCAACCACTCGACTGTGGTTAGCTCGCGAGATCAACATCGAAACTTGATCTTGGCCTTGCAGTCTACTGTTGTTGAGGACGGTTTTCTATTGCTGTCGAGGTTAGTAACTCAACATGTTTATTATTAGTTAAACCAGTGTATTTTCTTCATTGGTATCAGACCAATGGTGAAGAGTTTGCATGCTTTGATGACAAATTTGTGTTAGTGTTTGTCTAGGATGCTTGTTGTGATTTTATTATATTCGAATTTTTGTTTGTATCATCTGTTTTGACTCGAATCCGTCTGGAGTCAAAAATTGAAAGTTGAAATTTTAAAATTCTGACAAAAGATTTGAGATCAGTAACCTCAAAAACATAGTCTCACCAAGTTTCATTGCGAAATTCCATCGGGAAGGTCGTGAAATCGACGAAAATTCAACCAAAAAATACTAGGTGGGAAGCTTCTAGATGAATTTTTGCATCTAATCCAATGAGGCGACATGGCACAATCTTATTGGTTGCACCTAGACCACTCAGGAAGAGACACTTGGTGGACACAATAATTTCAATCAAAAGTTGATTGAAAATGTGTGGATCAATGATAACACGATACGTGTCGAAACGTGGACCACTAAGAGAATGCCACCTGTACATACGTGGACCAATGAAAATGCATTGTGTGGACTAACCAACTGTCGACACGTGGCAAAATTGATTGTACGAACATGTTAGCTAGATTGCAAACCATGCCACTAAGACAGACACGTGTTTGACACATGTCATCATTGATTGGCTGCCACATCATCAGGGCAGGCCACCTACAGAGTGCCCGTACTTTCCAATTATGATCCCTATAGTTTTCAAATATGACATGGAGGACTTTTAGGAATACCAGTGGATGGTGTATGATGTTTATGATGAAATCATGTTAGGTTGGATGCTGTTAAGTGTTGAAAATGATCCGGGACGAGTTCGGTAACAAGAGAAGTCAAGAAGGGAGAAACAAGGCACCTAACGTACGTAGGAATAAGACTTATGTACGTTAGGATAGCCTAACGTACGTAAGCTTTAGGCTAACGCACGTAAGGCATTGTTTTTGCAGAATATGTGTTTTCAATGATTGACGTACGTGTCCTGGGTTTCCATGATGATTCACATACATGAGATAAACAGTGACGTACGTGAGGTCAGGACTGGTGCGTCCAGAATTGATTTTGAGCCCCGATAACGTACGTGAGATGTCCGTACACGTACGTAAGGGTACCCTAACATACGTGAGACATAGATTGACGTATGTGAGGTGTGTTTCAGACGCCTTTAAAGCGTTCAACAAACCCGACTTTCTTATTTACAACTCTTCTCAACCACTCAAAACTCTCTCAAATCGTCTGAGATTTCAGAGCTTGGTTCGTCCATCATTCATAACCATTTTAAGAGGTAAGATTACATCTCTTTCTTGGATTTAACATCTCTTTCATGCATTAATCCATCAAATCTGTTTTGATCCAAATGGGTCTAGGGTTTGGATTTTTGAATGATTCTGAGTTAATGGATGCTAAAGGTTGTTAGATTAGAGTTCATTGAGGTTAAAAGAACATGTTTCGAGCCTTGAATCTACTAATTTGATGAGTTATTGTGTTGGCTAGGGTTAGGTTTGATTTTAATGATTTTTGGAGCGATTTGGAGTTTGTTTGATGGAATTGATGATTGATTAATGTTTATGAAGGTGTTTAAGTATCGAGTATTGATTGAATCCAAAGTTCGGTATTTTTTAGAATAAAACTTTATGTTTCAACATTTTTGTAATTTCAGGAAAGTTGAAGTTAGATTTGTAATTTTAGAAACTTGAGTTCTAGAAATGTAATTTTAGAAAAGTTTAGGTATAGATTTGTAAATTCCAGAATTTTAGGGATTAACTTGTAATTTTACAAGTTACGGATTAAAGAGTAATTTCTGAGAGTTCGGGGTCGAATTTGGGGATTTTGACTTATGAATTGCGAGTCAGTAATTGATAAACGCATATTCATACGTATTTATGTGCATCAATTCATATTGTTTTGAATATGAATTGAGCGTTTGTCATTAGTTTTGGTACTTCTACGCTTTCTATTATGTTTTTCAGGTAAATTGATGATGTCTTGGTGAAACGAATGAT